>MU755407.1:19090-35975 GCA_026770625.1 Nicotiana glauca
TGCAAATATGGCCTTTTTCTTCCACTTTTGACTCCAAAGTTGCTCCTTAGACTTCCTTACCCATTTTGTAACTACAATTCATGAAAAACACTTATAACAGCATTTTGTCATCATATATATCATCAAAACAACATAAAAATGTGATTATTTAAGGCGTGATTATAGTCAAATTCACCTATTATCATCTGCAATACTCTTCTTCTTCTTTTATTATTTCATAACATGTTATCAGCACGAGACTCTAACCAATTGGGTAATAGTTTTAGGATTGAGCATAATGATTATCAATTATTCCATGGACGTCCTTCATGATTAAATTTTGAATTTAAAGTATGTATTTTACCGTATTTTTCTCTTTTGTTCTATAATTTGATTTTATATACAAGCAAAGACAACAAAGTTTGATTATAACTCTAATGAAGTTTGTAAGAAATTACAACTACGAAGTGGTAAAATTTATATGCCTTGCCATGATCAAATTCATGAATGATTGTGGGCAAACTATTGAAAACACGTCCCATTAAATTTGCTCCATTCTCATTCCCTTAAGAGAATGTGATAGCAGTATGTCATGCGTCTGAAAGAAGACAAATTTATTACCATAAATGATCAATGGATGTGGACGTGGCAATAGATAAAATTATATCGTCATCATTATGGTAATGAGAACAATAAGTATTCTCAAAATAATCCTTCACATTGTGAAAGTAATATTTGTCAGTGATTTGACATGAGATTTTGTAACGCGCATATAGATGATTATGGTCCATTCATGATGTGAATGTGATAACATCTAATTTGAATACATATTCATTTTTGAAAGAATATGAACGTGCTACTGATAGTGAATATACCATACTCACCTCTAGAAGGGGATTTGAGATGATATAAGAAAATAATGTCATTATTATGGCATGAATGGTCATTGATCATGTACCTATTGTACGCCAAAATATTTTGGTAATGTGATTATTAAAGAATAACATTAATGTAAGAAACATATCTTGTATATAATTTTGACCATAACCATAATGGCATAACTTTCTCCTTGAAAGAGATATATGACTATATGGATGTTGATGAATATGTGGTAGTACAAAATTAATTGAGAGCTCCGGAAGGGCCAATTATCACTATTTTGGAGAAACATAATTGATTACCAATAAGGTATTGTGTTGTAGTAAGTATCAAAGAAACTTATTCAGTTTTCAAAGTATACGCAAAAGCGGCTGATTATATTAAGACTATAAATAAAGAAAAAATTTAATATCTTCTATTACTATAACTTGTAACGGGATAATATGTATGTAAAAAGCTACCCGCTTTATTCTCCAGTATGTAATACAAATAAAAGAATACCATACTAAAGTGGATGTTTATTGATATAAAAACTCATACCATAATATACTTGGAGTTTATTGATAATTGCACACGTCATGGAGTAAATCTGGAGTTTATCAATATTGATAAGTTATTCAGTTGGCATAATTGGTTTAGCCACACCAATTTAAGTATGATGTGCGAAAATAATAGAGAATTCACATGGGTAAATATTAAAAAAACTATAAAGTTCTTTACAAATTATCTTATATTGTTTGTTCTCATTAATTAATAGATCAACTAAAACTGGGATTGAATTCCATGAATGCTGGAAATATCAAAGGTGAATTGGGGCTTATTCACCTGCCATGTATACAACATAAGATGCATCTATGAGATGGTTGCATGTGCGATTATTATTAACCCGTAACATGGTGTTTGCGAGTTAACTTGCTCAAAAATTTAATTTAGAACATATTCCAGATTTTCTATTCAAGAAGTTCATCTCGATAAGTTGTTCTACATCACAGCTGGTTTAGCAAAATGATTTATTGAGTGCCTCCACTTAATAGCTAAACAATTGCTTATCAAAACAAAATTTTGTATATCAGTTTGATATACGTTATATAAAAAAGTATATTATTTTCTCCCATCACAAGTGGTTTTAGAGTCAGGAACCAAATAATTTCATCTTATTATTATTGATGTGCAGTGTATATTTTGACTAACACCATAACGCACAAAGATGAATTTTCAAAGTTGAGGAAACAAGTTAGTTTTTCTAACATGAGGGGGAGACAAGATACAACAGTTGAGAAAAGGTTACATGTAATGAATTATCATTTATATATCTAGATCCTCGAATAAAATAATACGAATTTGAAGTTCATAAAAGGATAATTCATGTGCAATTTATTACAAAGCATGTCAGATGCATTTACTGACCCAAAGAAAGTAACTATATTCTCACTGCAAATGCTTCTATTATAATAAGTCCTAGAAGGACAAAGTCTATGATATGCTTAAAGTGTATAGACAAATCAGTTTCAAATAAACTTCTTGATAAAGAAGATGAGTTAATCATCAAAATGATCACAATAAAGGAGGCAAGTGCTCTAGAAGATCACATGACATAACACTTTATAATATCTCATGAGAGATTCAGGTACCTGAACATATGAATGAAGAGATCTCTATGTTATGTCTTTATGAAAAATAAGGAGGTTGGAACCGATATAAAATGTTTGTCGATGACATCTATAATAACGCTAAATATATATGAGGATATTAAGTCAAGAGAAACAATTCAAGTAGAATTGATTTCATATGAAAGAAATATTATTTTGGACCTACAGTTCAAACACTTGAAAGTATAAAGTCAATGATATGTGCAATCAGTTTTGGATATCTCATTTAAAGCATGACATGAAAACTTGATATGCATCTAATTAAAGTCTATTATATGACTTATTTGACCATACTTGTATGACAATCCATGAAGGATTTAAGTTGCTTGAAGCATATACAATTCTTGATCTTGAAGTACCACATCCTCAAGGCAATTTATGCACAAATGTATCTTGCTATAACTATAAGCATAATAATGTGATAGTGAGGATACCTCTATGGAGATATTGAAGAGTCAATCCACGATATTTGTGAAGACATTATATATCTATCACGAATGATGACTTCAAGGTGCAATATATTCATTCAAGTTAATATGGATGATTTGTTTATCAAATATCTACCAAAGATCTTTTGAAGATGGTGCACAAGATTGGAATGCAAATGCTTAAGGATGTGAATTGATGCTCTCATCAGGGGGAGTTAATATGTGTTGTACTGTTTTTTCCTTACAAGGTTTTGTTCCACTGGGCTTTCCTTGCAAGGTCTTTAATGAGGCAACCAAAAGGCGTATTGTTAGATATGTGTACTCTTTTTCCTTCTCTATAATTTATTTCCCATTAGGTTTTATTTTAAGGTTTTAACGAGGCACATTATCTGTTAAATAGACATTCAAGAGGGAGTGTTATAAATAGAATATTTACGGTGAATGTCTATATTTAGAGAGATTCTAGGGTTTATTACTTGGTGGCTAAGTCACTCTCTCCCAATAAATAAAGGATTATATTCCATTGTTATTCATCTCAAATCAATAAGAATTCTCTCTCTACTTTTCTCTAATACTCTTCTTCTTTTATTATTTCATAACACTTTTAAAATAATTAAAAAAAATACCAAATAGAAAACCCGCTATAAAAAGCCGATGAATTTATTCTTAATTGGTACGATTAAATATTAATTTTAGAAAAATTAACAACATCTAGTGGCTGGCTTGGTAAATGCAACTTTACTTTCTATCTAAACTTGTTGCTCGAGTAATAGAATAAACTGTGTCTTGCTATGTTTGCTTTCGACTGTTTTGGTTGTCACAACAGCTAGTTATCCTGCTATTTTCTATCTCATTTTATTCGACATTACATGATTAAACATGGAATTTAAGATTAGAATTTGACTGTAATATTTCAGTAGTGGTAAAAAAGGAAAAAGTAAGATTAGAATTTGGCTGTGATATTTCAGTAGTGGTAAAAGGGGTAGAAATATAAACATAAATGTATTAGACAAATTAGAATAAATTACATGAAAGTCATATTGCCTCTGATCCTCCCTTGATCAGAGGTCTTAGATTTGAGCTCTGGGTATGGAAAAATCCTTGGTAGGAAGTGCTTCTCTCGAAAGGATCCCAACTTGGCGCGAATTCAAATATAATCGGGATCCAATGCAAATACTGAATACCGGATGGAAAACAAAAAAAAAAAACTACCTCTGGTCTAATTGATGTGCTAACATCTTTTTAGTCCCATTTAAAAATAAATAATAATAACTTTCTAATCTTTAAAATAATTTAATCTAATTTAATATCTGTTAGTGAAATTTTTTTATAGCCACAAAGATATTAGTATAAAATATTTAACACAAGTTTAAAATATTTATTATCACAAGTATCAAAAGTTATCATTTGTTTCTTTACTGCGTAACTATTCAAACTTTGTCACAAATATTATAACGGAACGAATACAGAACAAAACTAGAAAAGTGTTTACCCTTAAAATTGAATAACAATTAAACTTATAATGTGGTTTTAAGAATATGTGATTTCACCTAATACCAATTGATGAATATGATGATTAATAATAAAAATTAACAACGAGATAAAGCAAACCAGTATTGAAACGCAATTCAGCCCTCGAGCTTGAGTGCCTTTGAACTGGTCGGTACCCGAATAGTTGAGAAATAAGCAAACTGATGAATAAGAATATAAGCTAAACAGAAAGTATTGTAGTTCTTTGATATGTGTGAATGTAAGGTCCTTATGAAATGATTGGAACCCTCTTTATTTAGTAGAGGAATACTATCTATGGTACAATTCTAATTACGGAAGTAAACCCCATGATTAGCCTAAACAACCGCCCTTGATTTGATCTGTTCCGAGATTATCACTATGATCTTCGACCAGTCACGGATATCTCGCATTTTTCTTATTATGCAGTCTTCGATCTTGCCCGATGTCTGTCCCATTTGGCCTCGATCACTACATGCCTCGATCTTAACAGGCATCTCGAATCCCGAACTCGGTACCCGTCTTCGTGCCTCGGGGACCAATATTCGATCCTTCATCCCGACAGATCAGTAAAATTGGGTGGACTAGATTTTAGCCGTATACAGATAGTCCCCTTATTTTTTGGAGTGTAATGACAAGAAACAAATTAAGTCTTTGAACTTGCCCACGATTTACCATGATGTAAGCATCGTGACGTAAGCGGCAGAGGTGACCGAAACGTCCTGTCGATTCGTATATCGAGCCATTAAATGCCTGTCAGTTACTGTCGGCCATTATCAGTTCTGTACCGTCATCTCCATCCTATAAATGCGCTTTCTTTATCTTTTCCCAAACTTTACTCTTAATCTCTGCTCTAATATTCAAAGCTTTTTACATCTTTTAAGTTTTTCCGTTCTACATAGTCTCCAAGTTTTGTTATCAACCTTCTCTTAAAACACCAAGTCTTATTCTCTTCTTATTTCTTTAAACTCAAACCCAAAATGGCGAAAACATCCAAAACTATGCCGCCGAAGGAAAAAGCTTTCTCGTTTAAGCTGGCCGGTGAACTACCAGCGGCGGAGCTACTTCCCGAAGAATTCTTTCCTTCGATGTGTGTCCTTAACTCCGATTTTAGATCCTCCTTGGTTAAGGGCCAATGTGATCCGATGTTGAGGTACATATGCATAATCACTAGTGGCCTTTTAAAGCAAGTTAAAAAGGACTACAGTTGGGTAAACAAGCATGTGGTGGTGCCCTCACTCGAAGAGTCAATCACTACGCATGTGGAAGGGTATTTGAGTGTTTACACCTACCCTTTCACATTCAGTCCTCTAGATCCAATCATTATGGACTTCTGCAAGAGGTATAAGGTTGTCACCCTCGACCAGATTCATTCTTTTTTTTGGAGGATAGTGACATTGCTTCGATTTTTTGTGACCAAAGTCGATGAGCTTCCCTTCACCCTTGACCATCTCATTCGCCTGTATAGCCCTCGATTTTATCGAGGTGGGCTGATAAAGCTTCAACGTAAGCCTTCAAATGTGGTTTCAAAAGCAGTCTTCTTGAGCACGGATGAGTACAAGGACCGAGGTTGGATGGACCGATTTGTCTGAGTGAAGACCTCGGACCTGATCCCATCTAAGAGCATGCCATTTCTAGAGAAATGGAATATGAAACATGAGTATAATTTCTCCTTTTAACTTCTATTTATAATCTCCTCTTTTTTCATCCTTTCTTAATGGTATTTTACTTGGTACAATAGTCGCCTGGATGCTGGGTATAATTCCTCATCTAAAGAACTGGGTCAAAAAATTGGTGTCGATGTCTGCACACGTTGAGCGCGTATGGCGCAAATCGTCGAAGGGTCGATGGGTGGCCTGAAGCCATGGTAAGTTCTTCCATATCTCTATAACCTTGATCGTTTTCTGAATTTCTCCTCATACTTGCTTTTTTTTTACAGGTCTCGGGAAGGATTCGCCAGTGAGGCCTCTGTCTGGTGAGGAGGAGATCCGGTACCGAAACCCATGAAGGATAAGAAAAGAAAAAGGATCTTAACTTCCGAGGATCCAAAGCCCAAGAAAAATCTGGCTCGTAAGCCAAAGAAAGACATTGTCGTCCTGCCTGGAGATGTAGTTCAGCGGTTAAGAGAGGAAGAAGAAGAATAAAATGAACACGACCGCTCCAAGCTAGTGGCTCGAGTGAAAAGGAAAATTGAGGCCCCAAAGGCCTTTGATACGGTGAGGGTTGGAGAGATTTAGCCTCAAACCGAAGGGTTCTTGGAAGAGGACATGGGCAAAGTCCCCGAGTTATTGGAGACTGAAGGTGTCTCCCGCCGAAATGAGCAGCGGGTATGTTCAAAGGCTCCAGCTCCGAGGCCCTTCGAAATGAAGAGAACGTCACTTGGGGCAATAGAGATCAGAGACTCCCTGCCGCTTCCTTCATTCTCGGAAGGGGAAGTTCGAGAGGCTCAAGACATGAAGGCCCCTTAGGTAGAAGGCGCCCTCGGAGGGGAGGACCTTTTCCAAGGTTGTTTTGCCGGGGTTGATGATGTCGCTGGCTTGAATGACTTAAAAGTACCGATTTGGTAGTTTGGCCGGGCGAAACTTCCTTGAGTTTCAGATTGACCGGCCAATTTTTGGTCCTAAGTGCAAATGTACTATCATTATCATGATCCCAGAGGATGCACGAGTTTTGCCACCCCCGTAGGGATGGCCAGTTACCTTTAAGGTCTGTTCACCGAGAAGATCAAGCTCTGATGGACGAGGTGGGAGCACTGTGTTTCTTCAATAAGGCTCAGCAAGCTTTGAATCGGGTAAGCCCTAACTATATTTGTTAACACCGGTCTTCATACTTGTGTTCTTCTCTCCTTACCTAATTCTTTCCCTTCTATTTGTGTAGACCTTGGTACTTCATCATGATGCTTTCTTTAAGTCTCGAAGAGGGTTGAGCCGATATGAGGCTGAAATTCAAGGGCTTACCGAGGAGAAAAATGCTCTCAGGCTTCTTGGTGAGAAAAAAGAAAAAGAAATCAAAGGCCTCCGAGCTGAGCCGGCCGTTGCCCAGAAAGAACAAAGCAAACTAACCGAGCGGGTAAATAAAGTCTTAGAATCTTATGCCCTCGGTTTGAGAGTGATGGCTAATGATTCGTTCTTACAGTTCTAGCGGCTACACAAAACGATCGTGCAACTCTGAGGGGAGGTAGATGAGGTGAAGGCGGAGACTGTAGTGTGGAAGCAAAAGATGGACCGCTTTGCCTCAGAGAAAGAGGCTGCTCGAACTTAGTTATCCTCAATCAAAAGCCAACTCCAAGGCATGAAATAGAAGAACTTGGAACAAGCCAAGAAGATTGAGGAGCTTCAGGCTCGGTTGGACACGGAGCTTGTAGTGGCAAAATCTGAGGTTGAGACGGCTAAGGCTGATGCTGAGGTGATCGTGGCTGTCTATCGATCTGACGCTGAGGCCGCTCAAGTCGAGCAAAAAAAGTTGTCGATGCTTCTCAGACTCGAGTATATTAGGTTGCCGAGCATGTCAAGTGCCAGTCTCGAAGAGAGACTCTTGAGGATATTCATGCTCATGGCTTTAACCTTGCTATCGAGATCGAGAATGCGAAATAGCTTGAGGCTGAAGCCAAAGCATTGCTCCCTTCTGATGATGACGATTCTGGGAGTGGAGAAGTCTTTGAGGACGAAGATGTTGCTCCTGGAGAAGATTAAGTGTTTAGGATCTTTTTTGTAAATTCCGATCGGGCCATATTGACCTTGTAAATAACTTTTTGATAAACAAAAAGGTCTTTTATTTCCCTTTCTGTTCTGTCTTTACTTTATTTTATTTATTCCTCATGAAATTGCATTCATAGGATAGAGCTTCGGGCGATTTGGACTAAAACCGAACTAATATCGAGTGAATACTTGCTCGAACTCGAAGTAGGACAACCTTTAGGTTGTAATTAAGTGAGAACGATCCCTCAAACTCAAAAATTACATGGCCCTTAGGCCTTTTGAATTAGACCGGCGTGGCCTTGAAAGAATGGCCTTTTTCCCTTTTCGGCTCAAAAAAGTTAAACATATAGAAATTTGTTATGCCTTAGCATGAAATAAGGTTGTTCGAGAGTTCGAACAATCCGGTACCCTTAGGGTTGTCTAGGGTTAATGTTATCAAAACCTTTTATAATTTTACCGAGGGTAGCCCTTTTAACCGGTTTTATAAAGATATTAGAAGGCCTGTTTTATTATGGAATTCGGTCGTCTCCGAACCGTGTTAGTTTGGCCATAGCCTTTAACTCGGGGTTTGCTTCTTGGACTTATTTAGTGAGGTGGTCGTGGCCTATAAAAATAAGGGTTTCTGATTTAAGGTCTTATGGTCTAGAGATTTTAGTAGTTCGATTATATCAAATTTTTGGACGCAGTCCTCGAGTAAAGGGTAAGTTGTTTGAACTTCAGTTGTAATCAGTCCTTAAGCATGTTACCACAACATACCAAAAGTATGAAATTGTAAAGTAAAATTTTCTCTAAGGCATGAAATATTTGGCAAAGAAAAAAAATACTTCTCTCAATAAATTATACATGCGTACATGTTTGCCTTTTGGGCTCGAGTAATCTATATGGGCACAGTTTGTTGACCGTTTGGCCCTTACAAAGTTTCACCTATCGAGACCCTATCGACACGAAGTATCTTCCTTGTAACAAAGTCGACATCCGAGGGTGATGCCCCCCCCCCCAATATTCGAGGTTGATTGTAATGAAGCCTCGGATACTATTAAATTTCTCTAAGTTAGCACGAACAATGGTTGCATCATTAAAAACCTTGCCAGAAAAATCCACTTGGGACAAAAACCGGTCTAAGGGAAAAAGAGCGCAACACGTGCTTTCAAACCGAAAGACTTTGTGATAAAGAATCCTTTTATGTCTTCGATTGAACACCTGTAATTGGTTAGTATAAAATGTAAATGAAAATGGAGAAGGTCGTACCTTAGAAGTAGTATCGCTTGAGAAGTGATACGTTCCAATTGTTTGGTAATTGCTCGGCGTCCATCGTGCCAAGTTATTTGGATCCCTTTCCGACGATATCGAGGACCTGATATGGTCCCTCCCAGTTCGGGCCAAGTTTTCCTTCATCTGGGTCTCGAGTATTGAGGGTGACCTTTCTCAGTACTAAGTCCCTGATCTTAAAGTGTCGAAGATTGGCTCTTCGGTTGTAATATTTTTATTCGCTGTTTCTGCGCGGCTATTCGAACGAGCACAGTTTCTTGTCTTTCATATATAAATTCGAGGCTCATATTCATAGCCTCATGATTTGTCTCTTCTGTTGTGTACCAAAACCTTAAGCTAGGTTCCCCAACTTGGACCGGGATCAGAGCTTCGACACCATAGACTAAAGAGAATGGTGTTGCCCCCATACTGGATTTCGACATAGTTTGATATGCCCATAGGACCTCGGGCAATATTTCTCTCCATTTTCCTTTAGCTTCATTCAATCTTTTCTTCAGATTTTAGATGACGGTCATGTTTGTCGATTTGGCCTATCCGTTCCCACTAGGATGATACAGCGTCGACGGGATCTTTATTTTGTGGTCTTTGAAAAACTTTGTCCCTTTACTGCCGATGAATAGCTTTCCATTGTCGCATATGATCTCGGTAAGCATTTTGAATCGGCATATAATGTTGTCCCTGATGAAGTCATTCTTTTTCTCTGAGCCTGTGCTTCAACCCACTTAGAGAAATATTCAGTCAACAAAATGAATTTAGCTTTACCTGGGGCTGATGGTAGAGAAATGACGATATCCATCCCCCATTTCATGAATGGCCATAGGGATAAGACTGAGTGGAGTTGCTCTCCGGGCTGGTGGATCATCGGCGCATACCTTTGACATTTGTCGTACTTTCGAACAAATTCTTTAGTGTCCTTTTCAATATCGGCCTAACAATATCCTGCTCTGATGACTTTGTGAACCAATGACTTGGCACCGAAATGATTTTTGCAAGTGCCCTCATGAATTTCCCGTAGAACTTAGTTGGTGTCCCTTAGTCCCAAACATTTCCCTAATGGTCCATCGAACGTTCTCCTATACAGTGTTCCATCCTCGGCCAATGTGAACCGTGTGACCTTCGCGAGTAGAGTCCTTGATTCTTTAGGATCCGACGAAAGTTTCCCCTTCTTTAGGTATTCGATGTACTTATTCCTCCAATCCCAAGTTAGACTTGTGGAGTTTATTTCGGCGTATCCTTCTGCGATTACTGACCTCGAAAGTTGTACAACAGTCCCCGAGCTAAGTTCATCATCTTCGATCGACGACCCCAAATTTGCAAGGACATTGGCCTCGCTATTTTGTTCTCAAGGTACGCATTGTAGGGTCTATTCTTTAAATCGATGTAGAGACACTTGTAGTTTGTCCAAGTACCTCTGCATTCGATCTTCTCAAACCTCGAAAGTTTTGTTGACTTGATTTACCACCAGTTGGGAGTTGCACTTGGCCTCGATGACCTCCGCTCCCAAGCTCTTGGCTATCTCGAGACCTGCACTTATAGCCTTATACTCGGCCTCATTGTTAGTTAATTTCAAAGTTTTGACAGACTGTCTAATTGTATCTCCTGTGGGTGGCTTCATAATGATGCCTAGGCGGGACCCCTTCACGTTCGAAATGCTATTTATGAAGAAGGTCCACACCCTCGATGATGTACCCGATTTTGATAATAGTTCCTTTTCAACCTCGGGTACGAGGTCTGGCATAAGTTGGCCATGAAGTCTGCCAAGATTTAAGACTTGATGGTCATTCGGGGTTGATACTCGATATTGTACCTACTGATCTCGATGGCCTATTTGGCCAATCGACCCAAGAGTTCGAGCTTGTGCAAAATGTTGTGAAGGGGGTAGGTGGTTGCAACACAAATTGGGTGACATTGAAAATACGGTTCCTAAAGGCTCTTATTAAAGCAAGCGCTAAATTTTCTAAGTGTGGGTATCGGGTCTCGGCTTCACCTAGGGTCCGACTAACATAATAGATAGGAAATTGCGTACTTGCTCTTCTCAAACTAAAACCCCACTTACCGTTATCTCCGAGACTGCTAAGTATAAGTAAATTTGCTCGTCTGTCTTTGGGGTATGAAGCAATTGCGGGCTCGATAGGTATCATTTGAGTTTCTCCAAGGCCTATTGACATTCCGGGGTCCGTGCAAAATTGCTCTTTTTCTTAAGTAGTTAGAAGAACCGGTAGCTCCTATCTGAGGACCCCAAAATAAATCGATCCAAGGCGGCTATGCATCATGTTCACCTTTGTACAGCCTTGACATTATTAACAACTGTGATTTCTTCGATTGCCTTGATTCTATCGGGGTTGATTTCGATTCCCTGATTTGATACCATAAAGATGAGGAACTTTCCCGAATCGACCCAGAATGCACATTTCTCCGGGTTAAGCTTCATGTTATACTTTCTCAGTATGTCGAAGGTCTCCTGAAAATGTTTTAAATGGTCATCTGCTCGTAGGATCTTGACTAGCATATCTTCAATACAAACCTCCATTGATTTACATATTTGTTCTTCGAACATTCTATTTATTAGGTGTTGATAAGTAGCACCAGCATGTTTTAGTCTGAACGGCATTACATTATAGCAATAGGTACCGTATTTAATGATAAATGAAGTCTTTTCCTGATCCTCCGGGTTTATTTGTATTTGACTGTACCTTGAGTAGGCATCAAGAAAACTAAGGATCTCGTGGCTGGTCGTGGCATCGATCATGCGATCGATATTTGGCAAAGGCAAGGAATCTTTAGGGCATGCCTTGTTTAAATCCTTATAGTCTACACACATTCTAATTTTGTTTCCCTTTTTAGGAACTACAACTACATTTTCTAACCATTCAGGATATTTTACCTCCCGGGTGGATCCTAAATTGAGAAGTTTTGTTACCTCGTCCTTAATAAATGCATGTTTTTTCTCTTTTGTTTTACGGGGCGGAACTTTGGGTCCAAACTCAGTCAATGTGTAGTGAGCTCCAGTGGGATCCCAGTCATATCTAGGTGGGACCAAGCAAAAAATCCATGTTATTTAAAAAGGAATTGAACGAGTTTTTTCCTGAGCTCGGTATTTAACCCTATGCCCAGTTATACCTTTCAATTGGGCAGATGCTCGATCAGTATGATTTGCTCCAACTCCTCGACCGTTGACTTCGTTACATCATAATTATCGGGGATTATGAAGGTTCGAGGTATCATATAATCATCATCCTCGAAAGTTTCCTGCTCTTCTGATCGGGCTGAGGCCGGTGACTGTGGTTGCTAATTGACTTCTCGCTTTCCCTTCGACCCTGATCCTTTTATTGATGAAAGCACCGATACTGGTACTGCCTCATCGATTGCAAACATTTCTTTGGGCGGGTTGTTCAGCGTACACCATTTTGATTCCTTTTGATGTTGGGAATTTTAAGACTTGATGAAGCATTAAGGGCACTGCTCATGTTATGAATCCAAGGCCTTCCGAGAAATGCGTTATACCTCATGTCACCTTCGATCATATGGAACTTCTTTTCATAGATAGTCCAGGCCACATTTACTGGCAAAATGATCTCCCTTTTGGTGGTTTCACTTATCATGTTGAAACCGTTAAGTACTCGCACCGTGGGCACGATTTGATCTTGGACAGCGAGTTGTTTTACAACCCTTGATCGAATAATGTTTGCCAAGCTACCTGGATCATTCAATGCACGTTTAATTTGACTTTTATTCATAAGGATAGATATTACCAATGCGTCGTTGTGAGGTTGTTCGATCCCTTTCGCATCCTCATTGTCGAAAGATAATGTTTCTTCCGGTAAGTAGTCACGAGTTCGATTTTCCCTTGAGATTGTCACCTTGGTTCATTTAAATACTGGCCCTTGAGGAATATCGACCCCTCCAACGATCATATGAGTCACATGTTGTGGCTCTTCTTTCTCTTTCTGTATGTTTGAATCCCTAATTTTGAAGTGATTCTTGGCACGATCACTTAAGAATTCTCGAAGGTGACCCTTGTTGAATAAACGAGCTACCTCTTCCCTCAGTTGTCTGCAGTGATCGTTTTTGTGTCCATGGGTACCATGGTACTTGAATATTCGATTAGGGTTCCTTTGAGCTGGATCGGTCTATAGGGGTCTGGGCTATCTAGTATCCTTGATCTGTCCAATGGCTGACACAATACGCAATGTATCGATGCTGAAGTTGTATTTTGATAGTCGCGGTGCTTCTGTGGGCTCAGCATATTTATCGAAAACACTTTTACTAATGAGACCTCGGGAGCTCTATCCTCGATCATTTCAAACGGGATTACGTCCTGTGCTGCTATTTTTACGATATGCGATGTATGGTTGGTACCGATCTCTTTTCAATCGGGGTTCTTTGTCGATGTCCCTTTGAATTCTATCGATTGGACTATTTGAATAGACGGAACCGGAAGGGGTTCCTAATTGATCATCCTCGACCATGATCTTCGACTGGTATCGATTATGTATATTGGCCCAGGTCATAGCTGGATATTCAATTAAGTTCTTCTTTAGAGCTATCGAACTTCGTTCGTTCAAACATTGAGTGAAGGCTTGAACAACCCAATTATCTATGTCCGGGGTAGGTCCATGCGTTCCATCTGGAACCGAGATACGAATTCCCTTAACATTTCGTTGTCCTTTTGTCTCATTTTGAAGAGGTCTGACTTCCTAGTTTTAACCTTTTGCTCTGGCGTGTGCCTTCACGAAGGAATCTGCAAGCATGGCGAAGGAATCGATGGAATTGGGTGGCAAATTGTGGTACCCTATCATCGCCCCTTTTCGATAAAGTTTCTCCAAATATTTTCAATAAAACGCATATAATCTCATCATCTTCTAAGTCATTCCCTTTTATTGCACATGTATAAGAAGTGACATACTCATTAGGGTTGGTGATCCCATTATATTTGGGAATTTCTGGCATACGGAATTTCTTCAGGATGGGCTTTGGAGTCGCACTTGGAGGGAAAGTCTTCTGCACGAACTTCTTCGAATCCAAACCCTTTAGAATCGGTGGTGCCCCTGGTATTTGGTCAACCCGGGAGTTATACATTTCTAGATTTTTGTCATTAGCCTCGATTTTCTTTTCACGTAATTTAATCCGTTTAGTGAGCTCCTCGAGCACTTTTATAATGGTGGGGTCGGTCCCCGATTCATTGGCGTTAGATTTTTCCGATACATGTTTGGCTCTATGAATGCTTCCTGTGATGTTTTGAGCTCAATTATGCTTGTTGCTCGATTCTAATTTTGGAGTTATGCTATCGCAGCTTGTTAAGTCTAAAACATCTCAAATATCATTCGAAGGCTAATTTTGCCTTCTTCACCGCTTTGTACATTCTGATCGGCTGCTCGAGTTCCTGTTGATGTTGTTCTCAGGGTCGACGCAAATATTCCAATTAATGGCAATGCGGGAGCTGACATCGACCGGGTCTATGGCCGGCTGTCCGGCGGGGTTGACTAGTGGAACTCCGTTTTCCGGGGCGGCAACGTTTTTGTTTTCGCCATGAAGACCAAGGCCGTTATCCAAGTGGGTGCTACTTGAGAGTTTGACATGTTGATTCCTAAAATGAAAGATACTTACGAGAACAAGCGTAAAGCAGTGTGTATTACGAGAATTAATACCAGGAAATCAATATTATCCTTAGCCTCACGGTGGGCGCCAAACTGTTTACCCTTAAAATTGGATAACAATTAAACTTATAATGTGGTTTTAAGGACACGTGATTTCGCCTAATACCAATTGATGAATACGGAGATTAATAATAGAAATTAACAAAGAGATAAAGCAAACCAGTGTTGAAACGTAATTCAGCCCTCGAGCTTGAGTACCCTCAAACTGGTCGGTACCCAAATAGTTGAGAAATAAGCAAAGTGATGAATAAGAATATAAGCTAGACAGAAAGTATTGTATCGCTTTGATATGCGTGAATGTAAGGTCATTAGAAAATGATTAGAACTCTCTTTATATAGTAGAAAATCCTATCCGTGGTACCATTCTAATTATGGAAGTAAATCTCATGATTAGCCTAAACAACCGCCCTTGATTTGATCTGTTCCAAGATTATCGTCATGATCTTCGACCAGTCACGAATATCTCGCCTTTCTGTTGCAGTATTCGATCTTGCCCGTTGTTTGTCCCATTTGGCCTCGATCTCAACAGGCATCTCAAATACCGAACTTGGTACCCAGTCTTCTATCCTTCATCCCGATTAATCAGTAAGATCGGGTGGGCCCGATTTTAACCGTATATAAAAAGTTTACCCTGTTTTTTTTCCCTTGGCTGACAAGCCAGCAAGTTGACACCTAAACAGGGACTCCAATCGATAGCTCTTAACTTAGGAATTTGGCCATTTGTTCCATTGAGTGCTTTTAGAAGAAGAAAAATTATTGTTTAAATGTTACATGCATCAATTCATATTACTTCAATACATTGATAAGTTAAGGTAATAATAAGAATCAATACTAGAATTAACTTATGAATTAATGTTATGTAAATGATAAATTTAATACATCTTTCGGTTTAATAAATTCACCGGATGCAGATGATTATGTTTCGATTGTTTAGCTAGCGTTTGGCCATAGATCCCAAATTTATTTTGAAAAATCTGATTTGGATGAAGTTTGGTTTGAAGATGAAAATGTGTTTGGACATACGTTTTCAAAACATATTTTTCAACTTTATTTTGAAAAAACATGTATATAATTTCAAGTTTTGGGATTTTGGCCCAAATTCAGCTATTTTGGATTTTGAAATTTTTGATTTGGGATTTGGCCAAAATATAAACAAAATTTATGGCCAAACATGAGTTTTGAAAATAAATTTCAAATTTATTTTGGCAAAACCCAGAATTGGGTTACCCCATTTAACGGAGGAAGTTATGTGTACCGTCAGAATTTTGTGCAATAATATTTTTATATAACAATCATTCACTATAAAAGTCTAATTTTTTTACGGAACTGGTTTTATATGTTACATTTTACCTCTCTATAATAGTTTTTAACCTACAAAAGCGGCATCCATCTGTATAGCAGTACGCTCTTTGTAAAATCATCCCCTCTATAATAGTGTAGACTAATACGTTTCAAGATTTGGACCTTAATGTATTGCTACTTGGACTAGAAAGAGGATTCAACCGTTAAACTCTTAGATTGTCTTCAAGAGAAAGCTATCAGATACTTTTTTTGTTAAAAGTTTGAACACAAATCTTTGTCGATAAGCGTTATATCGCTAGCAAGAGACTGAAATCTACAGAACAACCTACAATTCTAGAGTTCTTCCATCAATCTTGAAATAATTAATCTTCTAGTAGCTTTAAAATGAATGCCTTAGAGTTTAACTCTTTATGTATTTAGTTATGAATTTATTAATAATATAATAACTTTCTATAATAAGTAATTAATAATATATATATATATATATATATATATATATATATATATATATATCT
>MU755407.1:36702-59720 GCA_026770625.1 Nicotiana glauca
ATTTGGACCTTAATGTATTGCTACTTGGACTAGAAAGAGGATTCAACCGTTAAACTCTTAGATTGTCTTCAAGAGAAAGCTATCAGATACTTTTTTTGTTAAAAGTTTGAACACAAATCTTTGTCGATAAGCGTTATATCGCTAGCAAGAGACTGAAATCTACAGAACAACCTACAATTCTAGAGTTCTTCCATCAATCTTGAAATAATTAATCTTCTAGTAGCTTTAAAATGAATGCCTTAGAGTTTAACTCTTTATGTATTTAGTTATGAATTTATTAATAATATAATAACTTTCTATAATAAGTAATTAATAATATATATATATATATATATATATATATATATATATATATATATATCTTCGAGTCTTCAAATTTGCATAATTCTTTTATCTTTTATGTGTAACGATAAAAATATTTGAATGTCAATTGTTGTTATTGGTGTATACGGTTATTTACTATAAAAGTTAAAAAATATTAAAATAAATATGTTATTTATAGGAAAGTTTGACTATAATTCATTTCTTCGCGGCCTAATTGCCTGCCGAAATTACGTGGGGTCGTGTTCGTAAATCATAAGGTTTGACACCAAATTAGCGGTTGAGACGCACACCGACCCACATATAATTTGATAGTTTCATCCTAGTGTACCATTTATTGTGTCCTTTCATGCCTAGGAAAATGCCCTTTTATCATTCCTTCCTTTTTGACCTTTTTGTCATTTGAATCTATTGGTTCATTTTAATTATTGGGTTCAATTATAGGTTCATACAAATAGCGTCGGAACCAAGATTTCACTAAAATGGTTTAAAATATAAAGAATTGAACGCACGAAATATATATATATATATACTATTATATAAGTGAGGATAAACAGGACATGGTCAACATGCCCGCTTGGGATTTAAAGGGTAAAATTATAATTTCAGTTAAAATGGAACGTAATAATTGGTCAAAATAGAATCTTACTGTAGCCATGTTTAAATTTGTAAATGTCGTGACTAAATTGCCCTATAATTATTTCATCATCTATCACTACACACTTTTCCATACAATAGCTTTTGCTGCCTCACTTTGTACTCCCCACGTGGACCCAAGCCCAGCCCCACCTAAATTGTTTCTCACATATGTATTTGCCAACTATATTCATAACATGGTTATGTAATCTTCTCTCTATACTGTTGCACGATCTATATATATGTGAATTAAATGACTAATGCTTTTGGAAACCGTGCACTTCTGAACAAAAATTTTCGATAGGATTTGCTTATTCACTTATTAAAAAAGGTAAAAATTCAATTTGTTTACAAGTTTAAGTTGTATGCAAATTACAATTATTTTTGTAATATCTGATCAACCACGAAATTTTGAGTCAATCAAAATCTTTAGAAAATTTAGCTTTTGTCTAAAAAGAGAAAGAAAAAGGCAAATTCTTTTAGCTATGCTTGAATGTAATGAGTATCTAAGGCATTTAAAAGAATTAATTTAAATCGTAGCCCACCCAACTATATATTTAGTTAATAGATGTATAATATATGTTTAATTCAATTATACATAGAGTAGTTTGACTAGGGACATTTTCATATATACTCACTTTTGGGATCACCATTAAAGTTATATCCACATTGCACAAAATTTTATAAAGTGTATTGCTCGAACCGAAATTAATTCAATCTCTTTAATGCAACTTTGGAAATCAAATATGAAGTTCTTTTATCTTTCAAATATAACTTCAACAATTCAAATCTTCAGTAGTTCAATCTATTGAATGCAACTTCAAATTTTGAATTTTAAGTTCTGAAATATAAACTTGTTCTTCGATTTTCAACAATTCAATACACGATTCAATACCTAAATCAACTTCAAATGAGCTCAAATTTAAAATATAACTTTTAAATATCATAAAGAATAAATCTCAATCATCAAATTGTCGAAAAAAAACAAAAAACTCATTTTGCAACTAATCGTAACTAATATATATATATATATATATATATAAATGGTTATTTATAAAAATAACTTTAAAATCGAATTGATTCGGTTTTGTCGGGATTTGGTGTTAACAAAAAGGTTGACACCCCTACTCCAGGCATTCCATTTTTCTTCTCGTTTATTCCGTATTTTGTTTATTTATTTACTTGTTACTCCACTTATTTGTTTTTTTAAAAAAAAAAAAAATCTATTCTGTCGTTATACTGAGGTTCATAGGGGAGTAGGTGCCCTGTATCATGTATCATATCGCCGTGAGCATATTATATTGTCTTCTTCAAATAATTTCCGGTTTACAAATTAAAAACAGAGTTATTATTAGAGGGTTAGTTGGTATGGGCCGAATAAGACCTATACGGTTTAGACAGTTGCAAGATTCTTACAATATTCTTTTTGGTATACAATTGTTTACGATAAAGAATCAGCGGCTACACATATGTTTTTTTGTCCTCTTCATTGGACTTTATGGTTTTTTTTTAAATAATCAAGGTTAAGTCGAGTTAAATACTTACATGTAGCTGGTGTTTGCACCAAACTGTAACAATTTACCATGATTAAGTAATTTTATTAGGTGAAACTATATATTAATTAATCATGATACATGTTATGAATCTATTTGTAAACACATGATTTACATCTGTTGGTTTGATGCAAACACCTAAAGAGAGTAAATTTTTACATTAGGTCGAGTGTGAACCGTTAAAAGAAATTTTCACCCTTTATCACAAGCTTCAAGTTCAAATCGTGAGAATAAATTATCTTTTGATAAAAAGTGTGTTATATTCTTAGTTGATTTACTTGGTGCGATGTGACGATCTGACCTGTCGTCTCATGTGTTATTGCTCGGTTTCCCCCATTTTATGCTTCTTCATGTTTCATTATCGCTATGTGATGCGTTAGAGTTGATTTGGATTGGTTGTGATAAGAAATGAGACACTTAGTCTATTTAAGGAAAGCTTAAGTTGGAAAAGTCAACCGAATGTTGACTATTGAGTTAGAGGACTCGGATGTAATTTCCGGTGATTCGGTTAGTTTCGGGGGATGATTTGTGACTTGGGAGCCTGATCGGAATTGATTTTGGAGGCCCGGTATAGAATTAGGCTTGAATTGGCGAAGTTAATATTTTGGCGAACTCCGGTTGATGGGTGAGATTTTGATCCGAGGGTCGGAATGGAATTCCGAGAGTTGTTGTAGCTTCGTTGGGTGATTTTGGATATGTGTGCAAATTTTCAGGTCATTCGTACATCGTTTGGTCGGGTTTTTGATCGAAAGTGCATTCCGGAAGTTTTTGAAGAACTTAGGCTTGAATCCGATGTAATTTGATGATTTTAGTGTTGTTTGATGTGTTTTGATAATTGGAACAAGTTTGAATAATATATTAGGATGTATTGGTATTTTTGGTTGAGGTCCCGGGGGCCTCGGGGTGAGTTCGGATGGTTAAACGGAGAGTTTGGAGTTTGTTGCATGTTTAAGAATTTCTGATTCTGTCATTTCCGCATCTGCGGAAAAGGGACCGCAGATGCGGCGGGGAGGTCACAGAAGCGGTCCTGGGGATTTTAAATTAGACCGCAGAAGCGGTTATTTTGACGCAGAAGCGGGAGTCGCAAGTGCGGTATCCCAACCGCAGAAGCGAAAACCTGGCTGGGTTTAAGTGAACAGTGTTTTCACGATTTTGAAAGAGAAGAAACATTTTGGACTTCGGACTAAGGAGATTTTGGGCGATTTTTGAAGAGGGTTTCGAAGGCTATCATCGGATATGGATTCTTGGACTTAGATTATGATATTATTGCGTATAAATATGGATTAACACTAAAAACCCAAGGAATTAAAGGTTAAAAATGGAGGTTAGGGCTTGAAACTTAAGAGAGCTTAAACTAGAGATTTGAGGGGCCAAATGGACTCCGATTCTTGTAAATTTGATATGTATAGACTCGTGGCGAGATAAGGATCGTATTGATGTAAAATTTTCTGGATTTCGAAAAGTGGGCCCGGGGCTCGGGTTTTGCCAATTTTGTGATTTTCGATATTTTTCGAGTCTTTTCGATTGGGTTTTATTCCCTTAGCCTATTAATGTATTCGTTGTGATTTTGGTTAGATACGACGCGCGTGGAGGCCGATTTGAGGGGCAAAGGCATCGCGAGCTAGAGATTTCATTGATTCGAGGTGAGTAATACTTGTAAATGATATCCTGAGGGTTTGAAACCCCGGGTTTGCACATCATAATGCTGTATTGAGGTGACTTGCACGCTGGATAACATGCATGGGGTAGAGCACCGTTGGGGATTGTGACTTGCTCCGTCCCTCTTAATGAAATAACTACCTAATTGATTGAAGCTAGTTGATATCCTTATAAAAATGGATTAATTGTCGTAATTGGGCCTCGTGCCAACTGATTGAATCCTTTAGGGATTATTATCACTGTTTCCATGATACTTGACATGTTAAATGATTTCAGTCCTGAGTTAAACACTGTTTTGAAATGTCTAATTATACTTCTAAGGTTTTAAAACTTAAACTACATTTTCTGACGTTTGGAGCTGAGAACTATTACTTGACATCGCCCTAGTGGCTCATATGCATGTTCTGGACTGAGAATGGATCGGGCTGCATGCCGCAGCGGTGTGATATTGATATTGCGCTTGGGTTGTAGGAGCCCCTCCGGAGTCTGAATCCCCACAGTGAGCGCGGGTACCCAAACGGATCGGGCTGTGCGCCGCAGCGGTCATGTGCATTGCATTGCATTCATGCATTAGTTCTTGTTTGTACTACGTGTCATGACATTTAGCACTCTCATATCATTGGCATCCATGCTACTTCTTGCAACTGTTTACCAGATACCCTGGTATTATTTGTTGGTAGAGTGTTGTGCTCGAGGGGCTGACTTATGTGCTGACTTGCACTATCTGATATCACAATCATATGCTAGATTGTTGGAAGAGGATATTTTCAAAAGAGGTTTTTAAACTGAACCAAATATTGTCTAAAGGATTTTCACGATTTCACTATTTTTTCAAAGGGTCGTACTGTCCTATATAGCATAATGGAGTGCTCTTACATGATTTCTTGCCACTCAGTTATTATTTACTCTTATTACTCATTGAGTTGGAGTACTCACTTTACTCCCTACACCTCGCGTGCAGTTACAAGTATTGTTCACCCGGAAGCGGGTTAATAGCTGATTGAAGGTATCATTGCTGGTATACTGTTGTAGTGGACACAATATCCTTCACACTTACTAGTTTTCTCACTGACTATTTTCTTATACCCTATTTGTGATGCCTCATTTTTTTTTTATTTTTTATATATATATGAAGAAGTGAGAGAACTCCTCCTTTTACGGCGAGAGAAAGTACTTGGGCTCCAAGTTGCAAAAGAAAAAATAAAAAATCTTGGTAAATATTCTCCACTATGCGTTCCATATTTTGGCTCAAATAAAGATTATCAACCAAGCCGTTGTTTTATAGGCACATTCCTATAATCTTTATTTTAATTTTTTCTTTTTTCTTATCAAATTTGTATGGGCCCTACAGTTATGTTAAAGAGTAACAAGCAAAGTGCTCTTTAGTTTTTTATTTTTTTATTTTATGTTTATAAGTTACAACCCACAGATTAATGGCTTAGTGGAACGGATCATTACTCGAAATATATAATAAATAGTATTTCCGCTCTCTTTCAACAGTTGCTGTCCCCCTTGATAATTAAGTTTGTACTTTGTGAGAATATTGCAGACTTAAAATAAGTAAATAAAAATATTTCCTTTCTACTTTCTACTAGTTTAAAATTTTTAACAAGGCGGTTCTCATAGTTTGGTATATTTATTCGAATTCGAATCCCAGATATAGAGTTGTGTTTGGTAGGCAACAGTTTACTCAGTGAAGTTTTTTTTGATGTGAATTCAAATTTAATCGGATTCCAATATAAATATCGAACACCGAGCAAAAAAGTTACAACTACTCATACAACTAATAATATCGAGACAAGAATCATTAAATTTTCAAGAAACAAACCCATAGAATTGCTATATAAAAGCATGTTAGCTTTTCGAGTATTCAAAATACAATTGGAACCTTAATTAGAAGGAGACAAAGAGATTCGAACAAGAATAATGAAAATGCAGCAAATAAAAGTGATCTTTCTTTGATGTTTTGTTTTTTAGAAAATGTAATGTCATATTGTGCATAATTGAGTCATTGTATCATAAAGAATTCGTCATTTTGAGTCCCCCTTGATCTCAGACTTTGAGGTCCACTTTTGACCTCTACCTAAAACGATAAAAATTAACGCGTATTTGGTATTTACATCAAACTAATTAATACAAAATATGTGCTCTCGATCATATTCAAAAATATTCCTCCAAAGAAATGTGTAATTAGGGAGCAAGGATGTACAAACCGAACCAAAAAATCGTACCAAACTGAAAATTAAACCAAACCGATGAAAAAATCCAACTAGGTAGGTTTGGTTTTATTTGTTTTGATTTGAGGAAAATTTAAACCGAACCAAACCGACATGTAAATATATAATTTTTATATATACTTTAAGGTTTTTTATAGAATTTTCTTTAAAAAAATATCTAGAAATACTTGTGATTCTCTTGTGGGATGTAATATAGTTAAATATGAAGTGCTCCATTTTTATTAACTTTAAATAATGGTTGTCTGGTTACTTTCTTATCAACTGTTACTAAGATGCGTCAATCTCTTTGTTCTTTCATATTCATATGTCAAGATTTACTGATTTCTGGTATTTCGATATTTTTTAAATTAAATAGGACATATCATTATTTAGTATCATATTAATTTTTATGTTCAATTATTAAATTCGGGTAACCTTAAAAGTGTACATCAACGAAAAATTATTGTCAGACGATAAAAAAAATAGTATCATATTTTACTAAGAAAATTTCCCCGTAATAATATTTTAATAGATCATATATTTGTCAATTTTTTTAATCCTTACTAAACATATATTTACTTATAAAAAATTTAACAAAGCAAGATTGAAATAATATTTATATAACAAAAAATCCAAAAAACCCGATAAAATCGAATCAATCCAAAACGATATAATAAATTGGTTTGGTTTGGTTTTGATAAAAAACGAACCAATCCGGTCCATATATACCCTTACTTGGGAGTGTAAGAAAAGGAAAAATATAATATAGGTGCAAAAGTGATCTTCATCAGATCATTAAGATTCTTTTCTCTCAAGTGTTAAATAAATAATTCAAAACTTATTATATTTGAATCAGTATTCAAATGTTACATTCTCAGTCCCTCTAACCATTTTAAAGGTCGTCTCAAACAGATACATCTACTCCAAATAAGTGTAGCATTAGGAAACAAAAGATGCACTCATTTTTTCCAATCTACTCTTGGTCCAATAAATTATATATACAATTTAAAAAAAAAATTCCTTAATAGTTAATTAATCATTTTGAAAAGAGATAAAGAGAAATGTAGTTAAACAATCCTTATGAATAATGTTAAAATGATTTTCTTAATATGTATATCAAAACCTTAAACGGTATTTAAAATCCGCATGGAATATAATTTATGAAAAGAATTAGTTAACAACTAAATTTCAATTAAGACAAGTCTGGTAAAAATAAAAAAAATAAAAAGATGACACGTATCATGGCTCTTAAAGAAGAAAAGCACGCCTTAATATTTAAAAAAAAGAGTATACATGACAAGCATGAATGAATGATCAATAAACATACCCTTTATAAAGTGACATTGTGCATTATTCCATTTTCCTCTTTTATTAAAGTTTTCTACTTTTTTTATGCCCTAATTTTCTCTCTTTATTTCTGTTTTTCTCAAATAGGGTTCGGCAATGCACCACTTTTACAACGAAGTACTCCTAATAGCCTAGTAATTGCATATATCTGCAATAATATTAAGCTTCCCATTTCGGACGAATTTAGTAGCTTTTGTTTAAAGTTTGTATTAAAAATTTTATTGAACAGCAAAATATTCAATTGTTCAACACGGTATAAAGAGTTGTGGGTTCATTTCAGAACCCATAAACTTCAAATTGTGGCTTTGCATTATTGTGGGTAGGGGTGTACAAACCGAACCGAAAAATCGCACCAAACTGAAAAGTCAAACCAAACCGATTAACAAACCCAACTTGGTTTGGTATTGAGTAAAAAAATTCGAACCAACCCGACATATAAATATATAATTTTTATATATACTTTTAAGATTTTATATAGAATTATCTTTAAAAAAATATCTAGAAATATTTGGTATTCTCTTGCGGAATATAAATTTTAATAGAATATGAAGTGCTCCATACTTATTGACCTTAAATAATGAGTTGTATGATCACTTTCTTATTAAGTGTTACTGAAATGCATCTATCTCTTTGTTCTTCTATGTTCGTATCATGTGTTAATCTATTAAATTCTTATATCTTTTTCGAATGTGAAATTATTATTAATATTGCGGTATCATATTAATTTTTATGTCTAATTACTAAATTCGGTTAACTCGAAAGCATATATCAAGGAAAAATTATTGTCAAACGACTAAAAAAATAACTATTAATGTGTTACTGATAGAATTCTGTCATAAAAATATTTAATCGATAATATGTTTGTCAATTTTTTATATTTTTACTAAATAGATATTTACTTATCAGATATTTAACAAAGTAAGATTGAAATAATATGTAAATAACTAAAACCCCGAAAATTCGAAAAATCCGATAAAATCGAACTAATCCAAACCGATATAGTTGGTTTAGTTTGGTTTTGATGAAAACCGAACCAATCCAGTCCATATACACCCCTAATTATAGGTATATATCAGGTCACATAAATTTCAAATTCTGGCTCTGCATTAATTTCATCGTTTCTCGATTCAATTTATGTATATAGAGTTGAACAACTTTCAAACAATAATGTTATGCTTCTAGCATTTCTAGACACGAATAATGTTAGTATAAATTAAAGTTGAACAACTTTTTAAAAAGTATATATTAATTTTTGCATTCATTACCATAGAGAACCACTCTATCTATTTTTCAATAGACAAGACTTGTGGTGAGCTCCTTCGGATACAGAACATAAGTTATTACGAGAATACTTCTGATATTTTTTGTGTATACATATCTTTGATAATTTGGTGTTCATTTTTTTAAAACTCTTTATCCAAACAAATTTGGTAAACAAATTGGCAAATAAAAAGTAATAAATACAAAGTTGTCTATTTATCTAAATGATTTCAGTTTCGCATTTGTATAACGTCCCTACTATAACACAATATTCATCTCTTGTCTTCATTGAATTTCGAAAACTCAAAGGACAAGTAAGAGAAATACAAGCTAACTTATGCCAAGGGTCGTACATCAGCTATCCCTATTCTTAGAGGCCGTTTGGACATAAGATTTTTTCATTTTTTTATTTTTTTTGAGGATGAATTTTGGAATTTTTTCAAAATTTGAAAAACCTTAAAAACTGTTTTTTAAAACTTTCACTCAGATCACTCACTAAAATTTAAAAACAACCCAAAATTATATTCATGTCCAAACACAACTCTGATTTTCAAACAATATTTTTACTTTTTTTTGGAATTTTATAATTCTTATGTCCAAACGCCACTTAGACAAAATTTGAGTATCGGCTTATTTTGGAAAATAAATCAAGAATCTTTAGGCATATTCCATTTAGCATACTTTTATTTGAGATTGACATTTCACTTATTTTCCAACTTATGTCGAGGCATGAAAGGTAATCACTTAAAACTTAAATTTCAAAAAAATAAATGCCAATATAATATATGGTTGTAAATTAAAGAAAGGAAAAAAACTCTTTTTTTCCTTATATATAGCTACCCTATATTCAGTGTCTTTACATCACATAACATAACTCCCTCAAACCAAAGTCTTCACTTACTGTGAAGACACGAGTCGCTGCCTTTTCTTTTTCTTCTCATTCTTTGTATTCTGACATATTAAAATTCAGGTACTTCACATTATTTATGTTGGTAAATCATTTAATTGCAAATAAATTAATACCGTAAGAACTTAGTTTACTTAGAGTTGCCAACTGGTTTTTTTTGAGTGGCTAGAAATTTAGTGGTCCCTTTGTTTTTTTTTTTTTTTTGTACTTACTTGGGGTGCTATCATGATCAAATATTGTGGTCAGTTTTAATTTGTAAAAAAGTCGATAATTTTTATGCTATGTACTTTGCTGCAGGGTCTTTAAATTGATAGTTGAGTTGAGGAGGGGAGTGGAGAGTGAGAAATGGCGAATCGTAATTTGGAGAAATTGGCATCAATTGATGCACAGTTGAGGCAATTGGTACCTGGTAAAGTTTCTGAGGATGATAAGCTTATTGAATATGATGCTTTGCTTTTGGATCGGTTTCTTGATATTCTTCAGGATTTGCATGGTGAAGATCTCAAAGAAACAGTATGTTTTTCCCCAATTATTCTTTCCTTTGTTTTTTGGGCCTATTTACTTGTTTGTGCTGTCATTTTACTGTTGGAGTTCTGAGATTTTTGGTCTTTGGATTTGACTAGTTTGAGTGCCATGTGATCGGAGGTCACAGTTTCTAGTCGTGGAACGGGGTTCTAGTCATGGAAACAACCACGCCTAGAAATGCAGGGTAAGGCCCGTACAATAAGGCCTCATACAATAGACATTGTGGCAGGCCCGTACAATAAGGCCCCATACAATAGACATTGTGGCCTGATCCTTCCGAGACCAGAGCATTGCGGGAGCTTAGTGTACCGGGCTGCCCTTTTTTGGATTTGACTAGTTTGAATTTGATTAAATTTGAAAAGAAGGGTGTTGTTTTTCTTTCATTCTTAATCTATTTTATGCTAAACATTGAATTTTATGTCAATTGAAGAAAAAGATTGAATTTTAATGTATGTTCTGGCTGAGTTGACCATATACACTTGAGTCTAAATTTTTGTTATACATTAAAACGGAATTAGATAGTCAATTGTCAATCATCTTCAAAGTGGTCTTTGATGTTGTGTACTCTCATTTAATGTTGTTGAAGTTCTGTGATTTTACTTGTTGGATACAAAGTTTGAATTTGATCAAATTTGAAAAGTGTGTTCTTTCTTTTAATCTGATTTATTTCATGAAGCTAAAGATTGAATTTTTGTGTCACTAATCGGTAAAGGAATAAAAAGATTGGATTTTTATTTCTGTTCTGACTAAGTTGACCACTAACACTTCGCTAAAATGTTTGTAATACTTAAAAATGGTATTATATAGTCAATTGTCCATCATCTTTCAAAATGTTGTTTCGTTGCTGTCTACTCTCGATTTAATGTTGATGAAGCTCTGTGATTTTACTTCGTTTTGGATACACAAGTTTGAAGTCGATTGAATTTGTAAAAAGGGTGTTTTCTCTTCCATTCTTGATCTGATTTATGTTAAAGATTGAAAGTTTAAGTCACTTATCAAGAAATGAACGGATTTTAGGTCTTTTCTGACTGAGTTGACCACAAATACTCGAGTCTAAAATGCTTGTACTACTCATAGATAGTATTTAGATAGTGATCTTAAAACGCTTCCTTCTCGGTGGATCGCTTATTTTTAGTAGTTTGACTCTGTTAGTTTAACAGAGTAGACAAAATCCTCATGTTTATGGTGATTTAAAATCCTAATCTTAGTGTTGACCAAGTGGTTCATTGAGTTGATTAAATTAATTGATATAGTTGTGAAAGACTGACTAGTTTGAATTCAATTAAATTTAACAAAGAAAAGGTGTTGTTTCTTTTCCACTTTTAATCTGGTTCTTGCTTGAAGCTAAAGATTTAATTTCTGTGTTAGCTTTAATCTGGTTTATTGCTAGATGTAATCTTCTTCATTCTTGGTGGATTGCTCCTTTTTGAGTAGTTTGACAGTGTAAGTATAGTAGATGAAATCCACATATGTTGTAATTTGAAATCCTAAACTTTGTGTTGACGCTTCCATCATCGTAAATCAATTGAGATTTATAAAAGACTGGTCAACATTAAAGTCTTTGATTTCTTCAATATTACTCTAGGTCCAAGAGTGCTATGAGCTTTCTGCCGAGTATGAAGGAAAGCATGATCCGAAGAAACTGGAGGAGCTTGGCAATGTATTAACAAGTTTGGATCCAGGGGATTCAATTGTCATTGCTAAAGCTTTCTCTCACATGCTTAACTTGGCCAATTTGGCCGAGGAGGTTCAGATCGCCTACCGCCGGCGCCAAAAGCTGAAGAAAACGGGGGATTTTGTCGATGAAAGCAATGCAACAACTGAATCAGATATTGAAGAAACTTTTAAGAAACTGGTGGGGGACTTGAAGAAGTCCCCTCAAGAAGTTTTTGATGCTCTGAAAAATCAGACTGTGGATCTCGTCCTAACTGCTCATCCTACTCAATCTGTCCGAAGATCTTTGCTTCAAAAGCATGGAAGGTTTGGTCTCTAACCACCATGTTTTTTGTCAATTTTATGCTTCGTTTTTGTTTTCCTAATCAGTGTAGATGGAAATTCTCTTTTCTGCCCAAACAAATTTCTTGCATTCTTACTTTGTTTAGTTTCTTCCACTATAACCTTACTCTATAACTAAATTTTCAGGATCCGCAACTGCTTGGCTCAGTTGTATGCCAAAGACATTACACCTGATGATAAGCAGGAGCTTGATGAGGCTTTACAGAGGGAGGTAATTATCATAGTTTAGTTACTTAATGCATGTGGTTTTCCTTTAATGAAATTCGATCTTATTTATCTATGCCGCGTCATATATTCATGTAGTTTTACTCTCTAAGCTTTCTAGATGGGAAACATTAAAGACTTTGCAGTAAGATTGGAAAACTAAAATTATCTTTTAACTTATACACTTGCAGTAGATTCTGTTTGGTCAGTTAATACTCCAAAACTTAAATAATGCATGTTATAGTGGAAAGAGCTCTACTTAATGTACTGAACCTTTGTGCTTCTATTGGTGCAACGAAGTTGCAACATTTGATGTCAAAAACTTTTTCTATTTATAGAATTTTGTAAAATTTTGGTGTGGAAAGCTTTTATGACTTTGTTCTAATCAGTCAATCACTACGAAGCTGAATTATTTGCAATAGATGACCACTACAGTAATGCAAGTAATCCTTGCTTCTCTGGCGGTTGAGTAAAGTATCAGTTGTACTATTACTCTATCCTTTTACACTGAATCTAACTGTGTTTCAACCTCCACGTAGATTGATAAATTTTGAAGGGATGTGCTTAATTTCTTCCTGCAGTAACACAACCATATAATCTGAGTTGTATTTTATCCTGAAACAGTGGAGTTAGTTCGTTTTTCACAACTGTCTGCTGCTTACTTCTTGTGCAGATTCAAGCTGCTTTCCGCACTGATGAGATCCGAAGAACTCCTCCAACTCCACAAGATGAAATGAGAGCTGGAATGAGCTATTTCCATGAAACAATTTGGAAGGGCGTACCAAAGTTCCTGCGCCGTGTTGATACAGCTCTCAAAAACATAGGGATTGATGAACGAGTTCCTTATAATGCACCTCTTATTCAATTCTCCTCTTGGATGGGTGGTGATCGTGATGGTATGACCTCTCCTCCTAGAACGTTTCCACTTACATTAGTTGAAAGTTGAGGATAAAAAAATGAAATGGGATTATATTACAGTAAGAACGCTCTATAACAACATCCTTCGATAATAGTCATCAATGTAAAAGCCAAGTTTTTCTGGAACCCATTTATTTTACCTCTATAACAGTTTTTTGCCTATAACAACAATCATCTTTTTAGCAACCTTTTACCTATACAATAACAACCATCTTTGTAACATAAGGTTGTTTTGTAAAATTATCTCTCTATAACAACCGTGTAATCTAAGATTACGAATAATAAGTCTAAAGACTTTAATGCACCACGTACGATAAGGAATATTATGTTATTTCCATAGTTAAAGTTCATTCAAGTTCACTAGAAGATATCCTTGCATATTTTCATTTCATTGCACAAAATTTTAAATCTCTGCACATTTAGTTATGAATTTACTAATAATTTATTAGCTTTCTTTATTATTTAATTAGTAAATTATGCATATCTTTTGAGAATAAAAACTTAAATAACTTTCTTATGTTTTAAATGTAACATTAAAAGGGGAAAAATTGATTTTTGATAATTTTTGTCTATAACGACCCTTTAATGTCTAAACTTCTAATGTTGTTATAGGTATATAACAACCATTCACTATAAAGCCAAAAAAAATGTCAGAACAAACGATGTTGTTACAAAGAGGTTTGAAATGTATTTTGAAGGGATGGAGGACAGCAAAATGTTCCTTCTGCTCCTCTGGGAAGGATTTTTTAAATATATGCCGGACATGGATTTCGTAGTTGCTAAATGCAGTAAATATTCCTCATATGTCTGTCAACCCTGCGCTTCTTAATATAGGTAATCCAAGAGTGACGCCTGAGGTCACAAGAGATGTTTGCTTATTGGCCAGAATGATGGCAGCCAATTTGTACTATTCGCAAATAGAGGACCTCATGTTTGAGGTATCCGACATGTTTTTCTTACTTTTGTCTCGATCCATTTTGAGATGTTGTGCCATTTCAAGACTATTTTATATTTTTTCTAACTTGCACATTCTTTTAGTTATCTATGTGGCGTTGCAACGATGAGCTTCGCGTGCGATCAGATGAAGTACTCCACAGTTCTTCAAGGAGAGATGCAAAACACTACATAGGTAACTCGTGATTGCTATTGAGCTTGTTCCATGAAATTGAATCCAAGAAAAAATCTCGTTAGTTGCATGACTTGATAGGAATGTGTTAAATGCTTGTTTGCGGTATGAGTCAAATTTTCTCCTTAGCCAAGGTGTAATTTTCATTATTGCCTATCAAAAAAGAAAAACGAAAGTAAGGAAAGGGTGTTACTTTTTATGATTTTAGAGAAAAAGAGGTCATTCTAGCATCTGTTGCTCTGGTCAGTGTTTATTTTTAGAAATTGCAAAACAGCTCTCTCAATTTCTCTTAGATAGATGTTCCTTTCCTCCAAAAAAAAAAAATGAATAATTCTTTGGGACAGAGCAATGGCATATTCTCAGCCTTTCAACATTTTCTTCTTATGCAGAATTTTGGAAGCAAGTTCCTCCAAATGAACCCTATCGGGTAATTCTTGGTGATGTGAGAGATAAGTTGTATCAGACACGCGAGCGTGCTCGCCAACTGTTAGCCCATGGATACTCTGAAGTTCCTGAGGAAGCAACTTATACTAATATTGATCAGGTTTTATACTACTTCACCTTTTTTTTTCATGTGACTGCTTTCTATGTACAGAACATCCTAAAATTAAGTAGTGAAAGTTCACTTAGTTTCTTTGGTCATATAACAATAATATGGTCATATGTTTTCTGTAGTTCCTGGAACCTCTTGAGCTCTGCTACAGATCTCTTTGTGCTTGTGGTGATCGGTCCATTGCTGACGGTAGCCTTCTGGATTTCCTAAGACAAGTTTCGACCTTTGGACTTTCACTTGTGAGACTTGACATAAGACAAGAGTCAGAGCGCCATACCGATGTGCTTGATGCTATTACTCAGCACTTAGAAATTGGTTCATATCGAGAATGGTCTGAAGAACGTAAACAAGAGTGGCTTCTGTCTGAACTCAGCGGCAAGAGGCCTTTATTTGGACCTGATCTTCCAAAAACTGAAGAAATTGCCGATGTTTTGGACACATTCCATGTCATAGCCGAACTCCCAGCTGACTGCTTCGGGGCATACATCATCTCAATGGCCACTGCACCATCTGATGTGCTTGCAGTTGAGCTTCTACAGCGTGAATGCCGAGTGAAGCAACCTTTACGAGTCGTTCCACTTTTTGAGAAGTTGGCTGATCTGGATGCTGCTCCTGCTGCTGTTGCACGTCTTTTCTCAGTTGAGTGGTACAGAAACCGGATTAATGGCAAGCAAGAGGTCATGATCGGATACTCTGATTCTGGCAAGGATGCGGGTCGGTTATCGGCAGCGTGGCAGCTGTATAAGGCTCAAGAGGAGCTTGTAAAAGTTGCCAAGGAGTACGGCGTGAAGCTAACTATGTTCCACGGAAGAGGTGGTACTGTTGGAAGAGGAGGTGGCCCCACCCATCTTGCTATATTGTCTCAACCACCAGATACAATCCATGGAAATCTGCGTGTTACAGTTCAGGGTGAGGTCATTGAGCAATGTTTTGGGGAGGAACACTTGTGTTTTAGGACACTTCAGCGTTTTACTGCTGCTACCCTTGAACATGGGATGCATCCACCAGTCTCTCCAAAACCAGAATGGCGTGCGCTTATGGACGAAATTGCAGTTGTTGCTACAGAGAAGTATCGATCAATAGTTTTTAAAGAACCCCGATTCGTTGAGTATTTCCGCCTGGTAAGTATGCTAGGAATGAACTTGGTTATTAGTTGTAGATGTTGTGACAAAAATTGCCTTGAGTTTTGTAGTAATATCTTTTACCAATCATGAATGCAGGCCACACCCGAGTTAGAGTATGGTCGAATGAACATTGGCAGCCGTCCATCAAAGCGTAAACCCAGCGGAGGCATAGAATCACTTAGAGCTATTCCGTGGATCTTTGCCTGGACTCAGACTAGATTCCATCTGCCCGTGTGGCTCGGCTTTGGAGCAGCATTTAAGTATGCCATCAACAAGGATATCAAAAACCTCCGCATGCTGCAGGAAATGTACAATGCATGGCCATTCTTTAGGGTAACAATTGATTTGGTTGAAATGGTGTTTGCCAAAGGAAACCCCAGCATTGCTGCATTATATGACAAGCTTCTGGTTTCAGAAGATTTGTGGTCCTTCGGTGAACAACTGAGGTCAAACTACGAAGAGACAAAGAGCCTCCTGCTGCAGGTAAATTTTTTCTCAAAAGGATCAGTTCTCGTGCTTGATTGCTTTGCAATTGATTGTTCTACTTTATCACATCTAAACCTCTCTTTTCCTTTTTCATTAGATTGCTGGACACAAGGATCTTTTGGAGGGCGACCCCTACTTAAGACAACGACTCAGGTTGCGTGACTCCTATATCACAACATTGAACGTGTGCCAAGCCTACACCCTAAAGCGTATTCGTGACCCAAACTACAGTGTCACACCAAGGCCACACATATCCAAGGAATACATGGAATCAAAGCCAGCTGCTGAACTTGTGAAGCTGAACCCGACTAGCGAATACGCCCCTGGCTTGGAGGACACACTCATCTTGACCATGAAGGGTATTGCTGCTGGAATGCAGAATACTGGTTAAGTTTATTCTGTTTCATGCTTTTCTTATTTTTATTTGAGAAGGCATCATCACCTGGAATATGGAAGATGTTGTCTTATCCTGTTGTGTTTTGAGGTGGTGAATTTGTACCAATTACCGGAAACTATAGATTATGATCATGTATCATTAAGTTTCTGGGCAAAAAGCTCCGAATAGGGACCAGCATTGAGCAAGGTTGCTTGCCTTGTAATGAACTAGAATCTTATACTGGGCATGGTTCACTGGAACCCCTATTTTCTATTCCAATTTCCAATTTTAGTAACTCTGAACATCATGCACTTGTTTGGTTTTGATGTATTAGGTGAAATAAATCATGGTGTAAAATTTGGTATTTGAATCCAGTGTTTGGTTTGTATTTTGAATCTAGCATAGCTAATCCTGGTATAATTTATGGAAAAATATAATATTTGTCGGTCGGTCAAAACTAATTGCATTTCGTAGCCAATAGGCGTATAAAATATGTGTATAATATACATTTACAAAAAAAAGATCATTTTGTCGACTATTTTTCGGAGTGGCTAAAAATATACATTTCTTTGTAATTCACCAATTGGAGTATTATTATGTAACAAATATGACATGGAACAATACATCGATTAAACACCAAAAGACAAACTTGCGAGCGTGGATGGAATGGATCGCCTGGGGTTCGGTAGTGATTTAAAGCACCTAGTTCATGAATAGAGGCTTAAAATTAAGAGAGTTGGACCGAAGTAAATATTTTGGGTCAACGGACTCGTAATCGGGATTTGAAGATTCTAATAAGTTCATATGATGATTTTAGACTGATACGCATATTCGGATTGGATCTCGGGTGGCCCGGGGTTGATTCGGCGCTTTAAGTTGAAAATTGGCAATTTGAAGAAATTAAGATTTCACAAATTTGACTCAAGTTTGATTATTATGTTATTGCCCTTCGATTCGTATTTTGAGACTTTAATTAAGTTCAATTAGGTCATTTGGACTTGTTGGAGTGGTTTAGAGGTAACTATCTTACTTAACCTCGACCCGAGGGACTCTTTTCTAAAACTTTATGCGTTTGGGAGGTGACGCATATGAGATATGACGAGCGTTCATGCGGGTAATAAGGTTACAAAATACTCGGTGCATATTTTAGGCTTCGTTATGTCTTGCTTTGGTACATGCTCTACTTGTGATATGCTTAATTATTTGTATGGTGTAAGGATCCTGATAAGGATCTAAATTCAATTGCAAATAGAAAACAAAATCAACTACTTTTTTTTGGACAATTTTCTGATTATATTAAATGAAAAGCTGAAAACAGTTCCAATGAAGCAACTGAATTAACTAAAAAAAAAAGTAAAAATAGAGGTCGTCATTGCCACTGAGAATCTGCAGAAATAAATGAGAAGAGAATTAGAGGAAAAGAGAAATGAGAGAGAATAGAAGAGAGAAAGAATTTGGGGGAGAATGAAATTCACCGAAAATTCGTTGCCTTCTCTCTCTTGCCGTTGGGTATTTGTAACAAACTAACAACTTGCTGACGTGGCGTGATCGTGACCCTTCCTCATTATTAATGAACTTCTAATCCCGGCCCTTCGTTTCTAATTAGTTGGGCATTACCAAAGGCCGCAACCCAGCTTCGAATCCCTTTCACTACATCTTATTTGTAATTAACTTTGGACCTCTAATTCATGACAATCCCTAAATAATCCTTGACCTCAAGGATTAGAATCAAAACCAGAAAATTTGGTCTTCAAATCTTGGTAATCCTCCCAAGTTGCATCTTCAGAAGGGAGGTTAGACCATTGCACTAGGACCTTAACACCTGCCGCATTATTCTGCTTAACCACCTGCCTTTGAAGTATAGCCACTGGTCGAACCAAAAACTAACCATCATCGCCAGTACTTGGAAGAACCATTTGCACCACCACCCTATTGCCAACTTTTTTCTTGAGCAAAGAGACGTGAAAGACTGGATGAATTTTGGATGTAGAGGGTAATTCTAGCTTGTAAGCTATAGCACCTACTCGAGCAAGAATCTTATAAGGACCATAGTACTTGGAACTTAGTTTGAGGTTATTTCGTAGAGTAATGGATGTTTGTCTATACGGCTGCAGCTTCAAATAAACCAAATCACCAACCTGAAACTCCCTATCAGTCCTTCTACTATCAGCAAAGAACTTCATCCTTTCCTGAGCTTTGGTCAAATTGTCCTTCGGTAATTGATGCATCTGTTGTCTTCTCATCACAGCATCCTCAGCTGTTGGTACAATAGTTTCTAGCAAAGGTCCAATAGATAGTTGAGGGGGAATGCAGCCATACAAGGCTTCAAATGGGGTGCATTGCAAGCTAGTATGGAAGTTAGTGTTGTACCACCATTCAGCAGTAAATAACCATTGCTTCCACTAGTTAGGTCTACTAGCAGTCATACACCTGAGGTAATTTTCAAGAAACCCATTCACCCTTTCAGTTTGGCCATCACTTTGTGGGTGATATGCTCTACTGTAATGCAATTGAGTCCCAAGGAGCTTGAACAAAGCTTGCCAGAAGTTGCTTAAAAAGATTTTGTCTCTATCAGTAACTATAGTTTCAGGTGTGTCATGTAGGCTATGTACTCTTTTCCAAAACACTTCTGCTACTGTAGCAGTTGTATAGGGATGTTTTAGGGCAATAAAATGAGCGTATTTTGTGAACCTATCCACCACCACCAGTATCACTTCTCTGTTCTTGGACTTGGACAGACCTTCTATGAAATCCATACTAATGTGGCTCCATGCTTGATTGGGAATGGGGAGGGGTTGTAGAAATCCAGGGTATGTTGCATTGTCATCCTTACTTCTGTGGCACACATCACAACTGGACACATAATCATTCACCATTTGTTTCATCCTTGGCTAAGTAAAGAGTTGAGCTAGTCTTTTAAGGGTGCCCAGCTGACCAGAATACCCCCCACTGGGAGAGTCATGGAAGGAGGCTGATGCCTGGAGTTGCCATTTTCTCCTATATACACCTTCCCCTTCTTTCTGAGAGTCCCTGCTGAATAATGCCAAATAGTGGGGCCATGTAAGTCAATGGAAAGTTGAAGAATTAATTCATGTACCTGAGGGTCTCCTTCATAGCTAGCAGTTACCTCATGCATCCAAGTGGGAACAGAAACACTGATAGCCAAAAGTTGTAATGATCTTTGATTCTGTTGAGTGTCTAGCCTTTCTTGTTGTCTAGAAAGAGCATCAGCTACTCTATTTTCAGCTCCCGTTTTATATTGCACTTCATAGTCAAGCCCAAGTAGCTTAGTTAAGCCTTTCTGTTGGATAGCTGAAGTTACCTTTTGTTCAAGAAGATACTTCAAACTATGGTGATCTGTTCTAACTATAAAGTGTTTGAACAGCAGGTAGTGCCTCCATTTATCCACAACACTCAATAAGGCCATATACTCATTTTCATAAATGAACTTTCCCCTGTGTTTCTGAGCTATCACCTTACTGAAATAAGCAACTGGTTTACCCCTTGCATGAGCACAGCTCCAATTCCTCCATGGCTTGCATCAGTTTCAACCACAAACTCCTTAGTATAGTCAGGCAATATCAGTACTGGTGTTGAGGTCATGGCAGATTTGAGAGCTGAGAAGGCTGTCTCAGCTTATTGACTCCACTTAAATGCATCCTTTTTTAGCAGATCAGTGAGAGGTCAGCATATGGTTCCATAGTTAGCCATATTTCCTATAGTAGCCAGTCAGTCTTAAGAATCCTCTGAGGGCCCTAAGGGAGTTGGGTCTCGGCCAGTTTACCATTTCTTGAATCGTAGTAGGATAAGTAGAAACTCCCTCTTTTGTAATGACATGACCTAAGTATTCCACTTGTGCTTGTCCAAAGGAACACTTGGACTTCTTAGCAACAAGGTATGCTTCCTCGAGAGGTCAAACACAGCCATCAAATGTCTAACATGCTCCTCTAAATTCAAACTGCAAATGAGTATATCATCAAAGAATACTAGGACAAATATCCTCAGATAAGGTTGAAAAACTTGGTTGATTAGGGCCTGGAATGTAGCTGGAGCATTTGTGAGCCCACAAAACTCAGATGGTATTGTCACTTCTGTAATCTCAGGTTCCTCCAGTTGAGGTTCACCTTCCACCTCCCCCTTGAGGCAGTTCAGTTGCTTCACTTTGCACTGGTGGCCAGGGTTATATTTTTCCCCACATCTGTTGTGAGCACGTGATTTTTGCCTCGCTCGAATTACTCCTACAGAATTCTTAAAATTAGGATTTCTCTTTGTTATTTGATTTTTAGGATTTAATTGTGTAATTTTTATGTGTATTTTTATTTGTGTGTGCATGTTTAGTTTAAATAATTCATAAAAATATAAAAATATTGCATGTACATTTAAGATTTAATTTTACATATTTTTAGACTAATTAGTAATTAGGCTTTTACAAAAACACAAAAAAAATCACAAAGAAAATTTTGATTTGTTTTGTTTGGTTTTAATTTTAGTTTTTAGGTTTATTAATTTCCTCTAAATTGGTATTAATTTAATTGTAGCTTAATTAGGTAGGTTGAATTAATTTTTAGGTATAATTTTAGTTTTTTTTAAAGTTGAAAAACAAAAAGGAAAAACAAATAAAAGAAGAGAAGTCTTGTTTGTAAAAGACTTGAGTTGGGCCATTTTAGAGTTTTATCAACCAGCCCAGTTAAAATCACCTTTGAACCCATCCAAAACTCTCAACCCAGCCCAAAATCACCCCTGGTCCGGTCCAGACCCCTTCCCATAAAACGACTTCTTTTGACCTAAATCAATCCTAGCCGTCTAGATTGTGTAATCCAACGGATGAGAAGTGGCTTTGGGTTAATATATAACTGTCCAAACACACCCCTACCCCCCCACCTTTCCACCGTCTATCAGACCCCCAAACCCCCAAACCTTAATTTTGCCGCCTACCACCGCAAATCACCGGCCGGAAATCGTCTCCGCCGGCGGCGAGTTACCAATGACCTCCAAAATTTCACCACTGCTTCTCCTTCACTTCCCCATCCTAGATCCGCCCTTAATTTTCTTCAAATCCTACCGAAGCTCTTCAAATCAACCAAACCCTAATGCCATCGTGGACTCCTCCGCCGTGTCCGGCGGTGCCACCACTCCAAACCCTACCAAAATAATACCATAGAACCATCACGACCCCCTCTTCCCAAAACCCAGATCAACTTCTTTTAAATCTTACCCAAAATTCTCTAATTTCAAATCAAAAAGACAATACCCTAGGTTTGAAGTTGCGAGATTTCTTCCACAGTTTTCATGAGTCCAGAGTCTGATTGAGTCACGAAATAATATTTTCGTTTGTTCTTGGCGAAGAACAAATATTTAACATCATTTCGAGACTCAAATCGGAGGCCAGTCCTGTTCAATCTTACATAGGTGAGTCTTCTTATGTTGTTTCGTTTATTTGAATTTCCTGCTATTAAAATTAGTTTAAATTTAGTTTTTTTTCTGTTTTCTTTTAGGTTAATCTATTCATACATTTTTTTTATGTTACGCTTTGATTCTTTGCATTGATAAGTGCTCTTAGACCTTTTTTTTGTTGTTTAAGTTTTGATTTCTTCTTCTCTATTCGATAACATGATTCTGTGTTTTGGTTAATTTTTGTTTGTTTCTTAATTTTCTATTTGACTGAATTGATAATAGTAGTCTTTAATTTTTAGTAATTAATCAAGCTTAAAATCGGTTTAGTTGGATTGGTAGTTCAATTTTTTTTGGGGGGGGGGGGGGGGGGCCTGGTTATAATTGGATCTTGTTTGGT
>MU755407.1:60255-136906 GCA_026770625.1 Nicotiana glauca
TTTTTTTGGGGGGGGGGGGGGGGGGTGGTCTGGTTATAATTGGATCTTGTTTGGTTTGTTGCTGAATAATTCAAGCCTTGGTAATTAACCATGATCATCTTTGACCAAGTTAAAAGGGCTGGAGTTAAGTTTAACCTAGGTTAGTAGTTTCAGGGATAATATAGGTATTCTAATCGTGGAACCTTGCAGTAACTGAAAATAGAACCCCCTAGAACCTTCTAAATTGGGATTCTAATTTGAAATTCAGGAAATTGGGTGGTATAACTTGGGCAACAAGTCAGTCCCTTAAGGGCTTTTTAAGCAAAAATTAAAATTAAAGGGGGGGCTAAAGTGTAAAGGAAAAATCTAAAAATGCCCTAGTATTTGCCTATAAAAGGCAGCCTATCCTGCCTTGCAAAAAAAGGGTGGAGAAGTCTAGAGAAATCTGAAATTTGAAATTCAAAGCTTTAGAAGTCTAAAATTCAAAAACCTGAAAGTTTGAAATCCTGGGAGTTTTTTAGAGGGAAAATTTTCAGATCTTAAAGTTCTTAAAGTTCTCAGGTCCTATCTAGAGTTGAGAGATCAAAATTTGAGAGCTCAAAATACCCGGATCTTAGAACTAAAACTTTGATAAGATTTTTACTGGTTTTGTTCACACTGTTATTGGTTCAAGTTTGAATTTGAGCTGATCTTCTTCAATTCCCTGGGTGATTTTACTTGCTGAACACTGTCACATTGTTGCTGCCTAGCTGACCCTCCATTTTCTTATTTGTGTTCTAATTTCCAGGTATTCCTTTGGCCTCAAATGATATATGAAGATTGAATCAAAATGTGTGATCAAAGTTGAAGAAATTATGAAAGTGTTACACATTTCCTTGTTAATTCCATTCATATTGCCTAATTCATGCTAGATTTGTTAGCTAATTTGGTGTATCCTTAGTAGAATGTTAATCACTTTAGTTTGTTGTTGAATTTCAAAAATGAGAACAATAACTCGTTAGGCCAAATATGATCTGAATATGAAATTTGAATTTAAAAGTGAGCAAGTGTCTGATGTGAGCAAAGTTAAATTGTTCATTTGTTACAAGACTGATCAGTGTTGTGAGGTCCAATTTAAAGTCAATATTGATTTGGGCTCATTTTGGGCCAAAACTGGACAGATTGTTTGAATAAAATTGGGGCCTCTGCTGGGCCAGTTACAAGCCCAAATATTTAGCTCCAACTTCAGTTGGTAGCTCCAAATTAAAAACTTGAGCAATGGCAATTGTTCTTTTTTTTGTTTGTTTGAAATTTGGGCCTGATTTGGGGGTTCGAACTTGCTTTTCTTATTAAATGCTATTTGTTGGGCCTAGTCATTCTTGTTAGGACAATTAACCTTTAAACAATTTATTAGAGTTTGAGTAATAGTTTAATGTTAATTATTTTAACCCTTAAAATAGGAGTTAAACCACGCTAGATAACAATAGTTCATGGACTTCAAGCTTTAGTCAAATATCCTTTAAAAGATAAAATTGAGGTGCGTCGCGCCAAACAAAAATCACAAATTTGTGTGGCCCTCTTTAATTACGACCCTTAAAATACTTAGAATACGGGAGCGTTCCATTTAGCGAATTTTCATGGCCTCCCGCAAAGTTATCAACACGTTAGTTGCTTTAGGCGCGTATTTTAATAATCTACCTTCCTAAATTCGGGTGCACATTTATGTGACCCAAATCCAAATTTCAACGGCGTTAAAATATATCAAAAATCACGTGTGCATTTATGTGACGTGGTTCGAGACGTATTTTAATAACGTTGCAAAATTTTTAAAAAAATTAATTTAAAGTGGTAAATAATTTAAAATTGCATTACATGTTGAAACATGTATTAAAATCAGGTAATAGGTTAATTATGATAGTTTAAGCGACCGTGCTAGAACCACGGAATTCGGGGGTGCCTAACACCTTCCCTCGGGTTAACAAAATTCCTTACTCAAGAATTTCTGGTTCGCAGACTTCATTCGGGAAGTCAAAAATTTCCTCGATTTGGGATTCAAGATAAACCGGTGAATTGAGACACCAAAAGCCAAACCTATCCCAAGCGGCGACTCTGATCATTAAATAATCTTATTTCGAATAATGTCACTTAAATTGGAAAAACTCCCTTATACACTATCCTTTGGGGTGGGTGTGTAAAAAGGAGGTGTGACAGCTCTGGTGACTCTGCTGGGGAAACAAACCCAGAATTTCGGTTCAGAGTTCAAGAATTTGAGCTTAGAATAGCTGTTATAATTGGTTTATTTATTATCTGATTTTCCTACATGTTTCATGCTAAATGTGCTAAATGCTTTACCGCTTTGATATTATCTGAATTGTATATATAAAACTATTACGAAATCCCTCTCTTCTCACCTCCGGGGATGTGCTCGCTGGTCGAGACTCCCTATTCTGTTAGTTTCATACCTTAAAGTAAGAAAGAGGACAGACAAGTTACTAAGTCGGATGGCTTTTTGGTTCCCGGTACGTAGCCCCCTCCTCGATTCGAGTTGTCCGCTCGGGTACACAGTCTAGAACATATACCCAGGTTTTGAACCTAGAATAACTCAGCCTCATGCCGGATCCCTAGTAGGAGTGCTTGTTTGCATCACGTGCATTTGACTTAGGGGACTCAACACAGGGGTTGGGTCCGTCTAGGACAGGTGACCTGAAATGAAAAGACCATCCTGATGCATCCTACTTGCTATTTGCGCATATATTTGCTTTGGATCTGCATGTTGAGCGGCTTGTAAATAATAGGAGAAGTTTGGAAAAAAGAAAAGAAAAAGGAAATAATAGCGTTAGGGTTGAGTGAGTTAGTCACCTATTTTGAAAAACCAATGCTCAAATGGTACTGAAACTCTGTCAAATTTTTAGAAAATCAAAAAGAAAGTTTTGTTTTCAAAATAGTTGGTTTTGTCAAATCTGCCCAACTACGCCAGTTTGATTCCCACCGTATGTGGGATACGTAGGCAACCCCCATCGAGTCCAACTTTTTTTTTGCAAAAAATAGCCCAAAAACAAACTAAATTTTAATTTTTGTCATAAATAAGTCAGGTGATGCCGTTCTTGTTTAAAAATAAGCCGAATGTCCCTAAAAAGGCGCCGGAAAGCTATTTTTGCAAGAACAGCCACCTTGGGTCAGTTTCAACGATTAACGGGCACAATCTTAAAATCCTCTTCCCCGAAGTGCTAAAAGGCCGTATCTGCAAAATCGGGTTTTTGTTTTTGAAAATTTTAATAAAAAAAACAATGGTGTCATTTTTTCCTTTTAAGTCAAAATAAGTTATTGAATCACCTTAATAAATGTGCAGGATGAGCACAATTCAAAATGAACCTTTCTCCATCATGAACAAAATCCCTTTGGAGTTGCGTCTGTAGTGGAATGATCTAGGTAAAGAAGGGCAAGACGAGGTCAAGAAATATTTGAAAGGTCTTACTGGTCTGTTGGAGATTATACCCAGAGGAGACATCATAAGGGCATTGGTCACATGCTGGGACCCGGCGCACAATGTGTTCCACTTTGCATATTTTGAACTCACCCTGACCTTAGAAGAAATAGCCGGGTATATTGGAAATGCTGAGCTTCCTTTAAGGCACAAGTACTTGATTTCCCCGAGAACCGAAGTTGTGCACAGATTCTTAGACTCGCTGAAGATAAGCAAGGGGATCCGCAACCCGAAATTGGCAGAGGGTTTTTGTACTTCACAATTTTTATACCAAAGATATGGCCACATAGGGGGGTTCAAAAATCCGAAAAACAAAATATGCAGCAAAGGGAATCGCCACAAATGGGAAGAACATAGACGTTTCGCTTTTATGGTGGTTTTCTTGGGGCTCCTGGTGTTCCCGAGGAAGGATGGAAATATTGACATAAAAATAGTTGGGGTCGTCAACACTTTACTCACCCAGGCCAAAAGCACCCTCGCGCCCATGATAGTAGCTGAAATCTTCCGTGCTCTAACAGCCTGCAAAGCCGGAGGAAACTTTTTTGAGGGGTGCAATTTGTTCTTGCAAATGTGGATGATCGAACACCTATGTCACCGTCCCCAGTTCATGAGCTATGGGTCAACAGAGAAAACTTGTATAGAGGAATTTTATACGAGGATTGATGGGGTTAGCTTGCCTGAAGGGGTTACAGAATGGACATCATACTTTCGGTCTATCACTGCCACTCAAATAGAGTGGACGTTCAGATGGTTACTTGTGGATGAGATCATATATATGCCAGAAACTGGGCCTCGCTTCCTCTTGATAGGTGTTAAGAGCATTTAGCCTTATGCTCCGTATCGGGTTTTAAGACAACTCAGGAGGTGCCAAATAGTGCCAAATATGAAGATCTTAGTACCCAAGTAGTTGAGATTGGTCCTGATGGCCAGTTTCCTGAAGCAACAGTCCGCCAGATCTGGAGCGAATGTCAATACTTGGCAGCAAATACTTGTGTACGGGATCCAAAGGAGAAGTTTTACCTGGGTATCATGCTTGGTATATAAGGGAAATTGCATTTGGGAGGCCGGCCAAAAGACCTCACCTTCAGGATTTTGTTGAGTCATCACAAGAATAATGGGCCTGGTTAGCCAAGGAGAATGAATATAGGGCCAGAATAGGAGAATTAGAAAAGCAGGTTCGGGACCTTCAGTTTGAAAACAGCTTGCAAGCCGCAGCCGATGAGGGTAACAAAAAGAAACTGACCTAGGAAAATGAGGCTCTTAAGGCTCAGATCCGAAAGATAAAAATAGCTGCCAGCAACGCAGAAAGAAGTTGGGTTGATGAAAGGCTGATAAGTGGACTAAAAAGTAAGTCCTCGAGTGCCAAGAAGACCCGGAAAAATCCAAAGATAATGTATCCAAAATCCGGGTGCAATGGGCAAAGAAAGAAGAAGAAAGGGCACAATTTGTGCAGCAAATGAAGAGAAACTATGAAGGGACTATCACTAGCCTGAGAAGAAAAGTGACTACCCTTGAGGATGAGGCAGCCCAGCAGGTTACAGATTTCAAGGCTGAAAGGGAGAATTGCTATAAGCTAATGGCCAAAATAGAGAGCAAAATACAGCTATTGCAAGATCACCACTTTCATGACTCCCAATTGTTGAAAACCCGGAACTAGCTGATAGGGCGACTACTTCAGGAAAAGGGCAGAATTAGAGAGAAAATTAGGGCCATCGCTGACTATATTGCCATGAAATGCCAAGCATGCGAGAGAATGACTCGTACTACCTTTTTTGCTACGGTGATGATTTTCGTCCGTCAAGTTATGAATGATCTGGAACAACTGCAAGGGGGTCTTGCACATAGGCCTGCGGCGAGGCCGAATGATGCCCTGCGGGCCCAAGTAGTTGAAGCTTTAATGTATTCTTGACCTTGTTCTTTGTCATTGAGTCTATATTTTGGTTATTTTGAGTCTGTTTTGTAGTTTCTCCTTTCCAAGAAAACAAATAGTTTAGCATCTTTGTAATAGAAGTTCTATTAATGAAAATTGAAAATTCTCAAAAATTATTTCCTTATTTTACATTTATTTTTAAGAACTACACTTGGTCTGATTCATGCGGGGTCATGATACGTAGGCAATCTCCATAAGATTCGACCGTATCCCTAAGAAAAAAGAAAAAAAAGAGAGGAAGGAAAATAAAAGAAAAAACAAGAGTGGAAAGAAACAAAAGAGAGAAAATAAGAAAACTAAGAGAAAGAAACCATGGCAAAAGAAAAGAAAAGAGAGAGAGCAAAGAAAATGAGAAAAATGAGAGAAAAGGGCAAAATGAAAGAAAAGGTAGGGAAAAGAGAGTGGAAATCAAAGGAAGGAAATGGGAAAGAATAAAGAAAAGCCGGGATGACGCATGCAACCGTTGCAAAACATGTAGAAACCCATTTAACTGTATTGGTGCATCACACCCCAACGTGCGATTACCTATCTGTTATTTGTCTCAAACTAACCATTTGCTGCTGTCACATTCAGTCCAGGTTTTATACAAACGGTGGTTGGTTTTTTGTGGTAAACTGGCCTTACATCCTTACTTCACCAGATCAAAGGGGAGCATAGAAATGTCTTCGGAAATGGCCTTGCCAGCAATTCCCATCCCAGAAGATAGCCCAATCTCGGGCATTCCAGCTTCAGAATCTGCAATGGCTGAAGAAAGCAGGATCCTACGTCTTAGGGTCATAGAGATGTGGGATGCATGGACGAATGGAAGGGAGCCCCCAAGTTCCATCCCCGGATTCCCCGAACTGTTCCCTAGATCAGGGGGTACCTCCAATATTCCCATCAATCATCCAAATACCTCACTGGGACAACCAACCATACAGGCTCATTTCATAGGAACACCTTCTGAGGTTCGCTGCCAGGTGTTCATATCCGGAGCGGCCTCCAATATCTTTACCGCTCCCCTATGCTCGGCCACAACACAGCCTGCACTGCCTAGGCCCTCTTTTGATCTTTCGGCCTTTACATTCCAAACACCTACTTACCAAACGGAGCTTCCTCAGTACCCCACTTACACTTATTCTTAGCCACCTTCATTTGAGTTCACAATAGGATAGGACAAGACTCCCAAAACTCCCGAACAGGACAAAATGGCTAAGAGGATGAGAAGCCTGGAGCAGAGCCTCAAAAACATGCAGGGCCTGAGTGGGCAGAAGAGTGTGTCATATACTGATCTATGCACGTTCCCTCACGTGCATTTGCCTATGGGATTCAAAACTCCGAAGTTCAAAAAATACGATGGGCATGGTGATCCTATTGCTCACCTTAAGAAGTACTGCAATCAGTTGCGCGGAGCTGGAGGAAAAGAAGAATTGCTCATGGCTTACTTTGGGGAAAGTTTGGTGTGTATCGCCTCCGAGTGGTACATGGATCAGGACATTTCTCGATGGCACATCTGGGACGACCTCGCGAGAGACTTTGTTAGATAGTTCCAGTACAATATAGACATTGCTCCAGACCGAAACTCGTTGGCAAATCTGAAAAAGAAGTCCTCCGAGAGTTTTCAGGAGTATGCAATCAAATGGCGTGAGCAATCATCAAGAGTGAAGCCTCCAATGGACGAGGTTGAAATGGTCACGGTATTTCTTCAAGCTCAGGAAGCTGATTATTTCCAAAATATGATGTCAACTATGGGCAAACCATTTGCGGAAGCTATTAAAATTGGTGAAATGGTGGAAAATGGATTGAAAACAGGCAGAATTCTGAGCCAGTCAGCTATTAGAGCAACCTCCCAAGCCATTCAAGGCGGGTCTGGAGGAGTAGCAAAGGGAAAGAAGAAAGAAGAAACATCCATGGCGACCTCGGGGGCAAGAAGACACCGCGCTCCTAGACCCATGTTCCTAGAAAGAACCACTCAACATTATTATCCTCACCATGACATGGCCTATACTCCTCAACCGTATGCGGTCATGAGTGCTCAACCTTTTGTACGACTGCAGCAACATGCCAATAGAAACCAAGCTTCATTTCAAAGAAACCAACCTCCTCACCAAAACCACTATAACCCCTGTCCTCCACAAAATAACTCCCGTCCTCGTGAACCACCCAGGAGGCCAAATTTTACCCCAATCGGTGAACCCTACTCCAGTCTGTTTCCGAAACTTGTTCAAATGGGTCTGCTATAGCCCATACCTCCAAACAGGCAAAACCCAGAATCACCCTCCTATCAGCGGGGCGTCCGATGCGCTTATCACTTAGGAGCTGAGGGGCATGATACAGAAAATTGTTGGACTTTGAAAAGAGCCATGGAAGACTTGATATAACAAGGAAAGATAATGCTAAGGGATGAGGATGTCTCCAACGTGACGAATAACCCGCTGCCAGCCCACAACAATGGGATAGTTATTGGAATGATTTGTGAAGATAAAGAATTTGACCCAGCACTAAAGGCCATAATTGCCATTGTTGATGCGGAAAGAAAGCCAAAAATTGCCCCGAAACAAGATAAAGGAGAAAAGAAGAACAAAGTTACCAAGTCAGAACCGAAAAAGAAAGTTGAAACAAGAACGGAGGCAATGCCTCCCAAAGATGGTGTTCTTTATGTTCCACGAGGCCGCAAAGAAAAGCATGTGACCTTGAACCCTCAAAAGAGATTTGAACTGAGAAAAGGAGCCCAGATGTATGTACCCAAGGGTGCCTATGTGGTGCGGGGGACAATTAAGCCATCGAGGCCGAACGAGCCCGTGGTTATTGGACGCGCGCCACAGAAGCCTATGACAAATCTGGCTGCGGTGCCATGGAATTACCATCAAACAGTGGTTACATATAAAGGTAAAGAGATCTTGGGGGAGCTTCAAGAAAATTACCCCATTGAGAAGTATTCCAACATAGAAGAAGTGAACAACGCCACCAGAAAGCATTACCCATCTAAGAAACCTGTAAGTGCAGAAGAAGCGGAAGTGTTCTTCCAGAAAATGAAGATGGCAGACTATGAAGTGGTTGATCAATTGCAAAAGTATCCTGAACAAGTGTCTTTGCTGTCATTGCTGATGAAATCCCCTGAACACCAGAAGGTTTTAATGAAGACCTTGAATGAAGCATACTTGCCAGCTGAAACTTTGATGGAACAGTTAGAAAGAATGGCGGAAAGATTTTTCACGGTCAATCAGATTTCATTCAGCAAAAATGACTTTCCCCCAGAAGGATTCGCTCACAACAAAGCCTTGCACTTAACTGTCAAATGTGAGGGATATTATGTGAAGAGGGTCATGGTAGACGGAGGTTCTGGGGTAGACATTTGCCCACTCTCTACACTGCAGCATATGGAAATCGGGACTGAAAGAATTCGTCCCAACAATGTCTGTGTGTAGGCCTTCGATGGAATCAAAAGAGACACCATTGGATAAATTGACCTAATTTTGACTATTGGCCCGGTGTACTTCGAGGTGACTTTCCAAGTGCTAGACATGGACACGTCCTATAATTTTCTTATGGAAAGGCATTAGATCCATGCTGCAGGAGTTGTACCCTCTAACCTCTATCAAATGGTGAAATTTGAACATGAGGATCAAGAGATTGTGGTCCATGGAGAGGATGAACAGTCAATCTATCGGGACCCATCTATCCCATGTCTAGAAGCGAGGAAAGGCAGTGAGCACATAGTCTATTAAGCATTTAAAGTCGTAGTGGCGGACCAACATGAAGAAGGAAACCCTTGCCCCCAACCATTCCTATCCAATGCTTCGATTATGGTGACTAACGAAATGATCAGACACGATTTCAAACCAGGGAAGGGACTTGGAAAATCTTTGCAAGGAATAGCCGAACCAGTTACCCTACCTACAACTGAGAAGTTCTTCAGGATAGGCTTCTTACCTACCCCAGATTATATAAAGTGGGCATATGAGAGAAAGAATGAGGGATGGGTCTTGCCCTAACCACTGCCACATTTGTATAAACCTTTGTCAAGCCAAAGTACAGTGAAGAAGAGGATTACGAGGCCTTTACGGCCGAAGAGATTGAGGAAATATGTGGGGCAATGAGGAAGATACTCTACGAAACCCACATGGTTCAGCCGGGAAAGGGCACAAGCACCGCTGAGGTGTTGTATATGGGACCAAGCGCCAAGCTTCAAAATTCGAAGGCTACGTCATTTCCGATCAGGCGGGAGTCCCGGTAGACCTGTCCTGCTACTTTTTCTGCATCCCGAGTTATTCCAGGGTGTAACTCGGATGTTTTCTTTAGTTTTTTGTCTTTAAATTTCCGAATGTAAACCCTGTTATCTTCAAATTCCAAGAAACTAAATCAATATTTCATCGTTTATTTTTTTTTATTCTTTCTGATTTTGCTATTTTTCTCTTTTATTTCTTCTTTTCAGTTCTAATAATGTGGCTTTAAATAACATGACATGCTTGCGGACTTTATGCCCATATCCAAATACGCTGTCTAATTGTGAAATAATGAACCAAGAACCGGAATATGATGAAGAAGAGGCTTTTAGGGAAATAAATTAAGAACTAGAATAATTTGAGAATAAACCTAAGCCAAACTTGAATGACATTGAGCTGGTTAACTTGGGAACTTCTGAAGAAATCCAGGAAACCAAGATAAGCATTCACACGGATGAGAAAACCTGGGATGCCATAATCCAACTCCTGTTTGAGTTCAAAGATGTGTTTGCTTGGTCGTATGACGACATGCCATGGCTTAGTGTTGATCTGGTCGTTCATAAGTTGCCAACTTACCCTGATTGCCCTCCAGTCCAGCAAAAACAAAGAAAATTTAAAACTGACATCAGCGATAAGATCAAGGAAGAAATCATGAAATAGCTGAAAGCAGGGGTGATCTAAGTGGTTCGGTACACTACATGGTTGGCCAATGTAGTCACGGTTCCAAAAAATTTGGGAAGACTGGGGTATGTGTGGATTACAGAGATTTGAACAAGTCAAGTCCCAAAGACAATTTCCCTTTGCCCAACATCCACATCCTTGTTGACAATTGTGCCAAACATGAGATACAGTCCTTCGTGGATTGTTATGATGGATATCATCAGGTGTTGATGGACGAAGAAGACGCCGAAAAGACATCATTTACTACACCCTAGGGTACATATTTCTACAGAGTCACACCATTTGGTTTGAAGAATTCTGAGGTAACCTACATGAGGGCCATGACTGCAATCTTCCATGATATGATGCATCAGGAGATAGAGGTATATGTGGATGATGTGATCATCAAGTCCAGAACCCAGGATGACCATGTTCTGGATTTGAGAAAATTCTTCGAGCAGTTGTGCAAGTATGATCTGAAGCTGAACCCAGCTAAATGTGCATTCGGAGTCCCGTCGGCAAACTTCTGGGCTTCATAGTCAGCAGGAGAGGTATCGAGTTAGACCCAATGAAGATAAAGTCTATCCGGGATTTGCCTCCTCTGAGAACTAAGAAAGATGTGATGAGCTTGTTAGGCAGATTAAACTATATCAGCCGGTTCATTGCTCAGCTGACTTCCACATGTGAGCCCATATTCAAGTTACTGAAGAAAGATGCAGCAGTCAAGTGGACGGATGAATGTCAAGAATCTTTCGATAAGATCAAAGAATATCTGTCAAATCCGCTAGTCATGGTCCCACCAGAGCCAGGGAGGCCTCTTTTCTTGTATCTAACAGTCCTGGAAAATTCTTTCGGTTGGGTCCTCAGGCAACACAATGTAACTGGGAAGAAAGAACAGGCAATTTACTATTTGAGCAAGAAGTTTATCAGCTATGAAGCTAAGTATACTCTGTTGGAAAGAACCTGTTGTGCTCTGACTTGGGTCGCTCAGAAGTTGAGACACTACCTGCAGGCTTACACCACCTACCTCATAACCAGGTTGGATCCTTTGAAATACATATTCCAGAAACCGATGCCCACAGGGAGATTAGCAAAATGGCAGATTCTAGTTACTGAATTTGATATAGTCTATGTCACTCGCACGGCAATGAAAGCCCAGGCGTTGGCAAATCATTTGGCTGAAAACCCGGTTGATGATGAATACTAACCGTTGAGCACTTACTTCCCAGATGAAGAGATAAATTCAATAGAAGCCATCTCTGAAGACATAGATTCTTGGAAGATGTTCTTTGATGGGGCGGTAAACTCAAGAGGTGTGGGAATTAGGGCAATCTTGATCTCACACACTGGTCAGAACTATCCGGCCACAGCCAGGCTTCGGTTTTTCTGCACAAACAGCACTGCTGAGTATGAAGCCTGCATCATGGGGATGAATATGGCAATTTACCAAGACGCCGAAGAGTTATTGATTATGGGAGACTCAGATCTGATTATCCGGCAATCCTAGGGAGAATGGGAAACCCGAGATGTTAAGATTATTCCCTATCGGCAACATGTGGAAGATCTTAGCAAGTGGTTCAAGTCGATAGAGTTCAGGTACATCCCTTGGTGTCACAATGAACTAGCTGATGCACTCGCCACTCTAGCCGCGATATTGCCCTACCCAGGCAATGCCCACATTGATCCCTTGGAGATCCAAATCAGGTAAATGCATGGTTACTGTTATACGGTTGAGGCAGAACCAAACACCCAGCCATGGTACCATGACATCAAAAGGCTTCTGAAAATGGAAGAATACCCCGAGCAAGCTAGTGGGACCAAAAGAGAACCATTAGAAAACATTGAAGTGGTTTCTTTTTAAGTGGTGATGTCTTGTACAAGAGGACCCCTGATCTCAACTTGTTAAGATGTGTTGACGCTGAAGAGGCCGGGAGGATCATGCATGAAGTACACGCAAGAGTGTGTGGACCCCATATGAATGGGTATGTTTTGGCAAAGAAAATCCTTTGAGCATGGTATTACTGGATAACTATGGAAAAGGACTGCTTCAGCTTTGTCCGAAAGTGCCATCAGTGTCAGGTGCATGGTGATTTGATTCATGCACCTCCAACAGAACTACATCCCATGTCAGCACCTTGGAAATTTGTTGCTTGGGGAATGGACATCATTGGGCCAATCGAGCCAAAAGCCTCAAATGGACATAGATTCATATTGGTTGCCATCGACTACTTCACGAAATGGGTTGAAGCCATCACTCTCAAATCAGTCACCAAGAAAGTTGTGGTAGATTTTGTGCACTCTAATCTTATCTGCCGTTTTGGCATTCCTGCAACTATCATCACAGATAATGCTGCTAACCTGAATAGTCGTTTGATAGAAGAAGTATGTGAACAATTCAAAATAACGCATAAAAACTCCACTCCCTACCGGCCCAAAGCCAATGCTGTTGTTGAAGCTGCAAACAAGAACATCAAGAAGATTTTGAGAAAAATGATTTAGAGCTCCAAACAATAGCATGAGAAGTTGCCTTTCGCATTACTGGGATATCGCACCGCGGTGCGCATATCGGTAGGGGAAACCCCATACCTTTTGGTCTATGGGACTGAGGCTGTAATACCCGCAGAGGTGGAAATCCCTTCTCTCCGGATCATCGTTGAGGCAGAGATTGAGGACAGTGACTGGGTCAAGACTTTCTTGGAACAATTGACCTTAATTGATGAAAAGCGGATAGCTGCAGTCTGCTACGGGCAGTTGTATCAACAAAGAATGGCCCGCGCCTATAACAAAAAGGTACGGCCCAGTAATTTTGAAGTGGGACTACTTGTGTTAAGGCGCATTCTTCCTCATCACCAGGAAGAAAAAGGAAAATTTGCTCCTAATTGGAAGGGTCCATACATCATTAGAAAGATATTGCCGAGAGGAGCATTGTATCTAGATGATATCGAAGGAAATGATCCCGGAGCAGCTGTGAATGCGGATGCAGTAAAAAGGTACTATGTTTAGGCTTTCTGCGGTAATGACTTTGTGAAATTGAGATGACGAAGGCTTTCATTCCCGCTACCCAAACAATATCAACCCTTTGCAAGCACATTTGAGCCGGTTACTCTTCCTTGATTACCCTATTTGGAACCCGAAAGTACTATTGAAAAAAAAATGAATGAAAAACAAAAAAAAAATGAATGAAAAAATGATTTAAAAAAAAAGAGAAAGAAGAAAAAACAAAACAAAACAAAAACAAAAACAACCAAAAATAATGTTTTCCTGAACTACGTCTGACTTGATTTCGAAAGGATACGTAGGCAGCCTCTCTCTGAGGTTCAGTCACACCAAAACAAAAATCTCTATTCCCCCAAAAAGCGAAACTGGGGCAGATGATATAATGGCTCGGCAATGAGCCCACCAAAACGGTTCCAAAGTTGTAATTCATCCAAGTTTCTTTCTACCCAAAATTGTCCAAGTCCTTCCGATCAATTGGCAAAGGAGTGGGAATTGAAAAAAACATCATTGTTAGAATCTGATGCAATCAAACTGAGAGAAATAAAATAAGAGATTCTTATCGGTGAAAACCTACAGGCACCATAAGGCGACAGTGAGTAGAGAAAATGAGAGAGTCCGTTTAGTGAAAACTCATAAAGAGCACTATCGGGCGACGGTGAGAAGAGAAATGAGAGAGGTCGATTGGTGAAAGCCCGCAAAGGGCGCCGTCGGCCAAACATAAGACATCTCCCACCATTGAAAGAGTCCTGGCAAGATTCCCTGGATCTGAAATACGGGTCAATGAGTTTATGAGAAGTTTGGAAAGTTTGTGCGACTCAGGCATCCAGTCCAAGAAGCATGTCATGTCTATTTGAAGCCTACATGCACCCCAGATAAGTCCTTCTTTTCTCCCCAAAAGGGATACTTCTATTTAAATTCACTTTCTTGCCTTTTGTCTCCCTTTCGGTCTAACTCTGTTCCCCAAACTAATACAAAAAAAAAGGTGGTAGGACTATTTTTACAAGGCTCTCCTTACCAAAAGCTAAAGAAAAGTACCCAGCCTCAGCGGGTGCATCGAGCCAATATCGACTGGCCATGATAGCGGATGCTTTAAAATCAAAGTTTATTGAAAGAGACAAAGAAAGTAGAGGACAAAGGCCTTAAAGGAAGAATAAAGCGAAAGAGTCGAGGCCCCACACGGGCGAGTCGTCATGAAATCCCAAAAGTCGAGCCTTTCAGTTTGAGAAGAGATTCATCTTCAAAACCAGCAAGTAGCAGAGGTTCTCAATAAAAGGTGGGCCGAAGTCAAGCAATTGAGACGATCAAGGCCACAAAACCAACCACCATTTCAAACTAACAGATTGTTCTTTGTTTAAAAAGTTGAAACAGGTGTAATCCAAAGCAACCATGCAAGAAGCAGGTGCAATCAAAAGAAAATGCGCAAGAGCTAGAAGCAGCCTCGCAACAATAATCAACCCGAAGGGAAGTTTCCTCAAAAAAATCTTTCCTGCATCTTTACTATAAAAAAAAAAGAAAAAAAAAATAAACCAAAATCATGGTAGCATAGAGCCCCTTTTCCTAGATGTCTCGGCATAACCCATGGACCTCCTCGGCCTAACCCGTGGACCTCCCTGGCATAACCCAAGGATCTTTTTTTTTTAAATCCCGGAATAACCCGTGGACCTCCCTGGCATAACCCAATGACCTTTTTCTTTTATCCCCGGCATAACTCGTGGACCTCCCTGGCATAACCCAAGGACCTTTTTCTTTTATCCCGGCATAACCCATGGACCTCCCTAGCATAACCCAAGGACCTTTTTCTTTTATCCCGGCATAACCCGTGGACCTCTCTGGCGTAACCCAAGGACCTTTTTGTTCTATCCCAGCATAACCCGTGGACCTCCCTGGTATAACCCAAGGACCTTTTTCTTTAATCCCGGCATAACCCATGGACCTCACTGCATAACACAATGACCTTTTTTCTTTTATCCTGACATAACCCGTGGACCTCCCTGGCATAACCCAAGGAGCCTTTTCTTTTATCCCGGCATAACCCGTGGACCTACCTGGCATAACCCAAGGACTTTTTTCTTTTATCCCGGTATAGCCCGTGGACCTTCCTGTCATAACTCAAGGACCTTTTTCTTTTATCCCGGCATAACCCGTGGACCTCCCTGGCATAACCCAAGGACCTTTTTTTATCCCGGCATAACCCGTGGACCTCCCTGGAATGACCCAAGGACCTTTTTCCTTTATCCCGGCATAACCCCTGGACCTCCCTCGCATAACCCAAGGAGACTTTTTTCTTTTAATCCCGGCATAACCCGCAAATCTCCCTGGAATAACCCAAGGACCTTTTTCTTTTATCCCGGCATAACCCGTGGACCTCCCTGGCATAACCCAAGGACCTTTTTTCTTTTATCCTGGCATAACCCGCTGATATCTCTAACATAACCCAATGACCTCTTTTATCCCGGCATAACCCGCGGACCTCTCTAGCATAACCCAAGGAGCTTTTTTCTTTTATCCCGGCATAATCCGTGGACCTCCCCGGCATAACCCGAGGACCTTTTCTTTTCCGAAATGACCCGATCATTTTCCATCATAACCTGGTAACCCCCATAATTTAAGGCTTCATTCCCAAGGATACACAATCCTGATTTTATTGCTTAGATATGTGTCACAAATAACTCACAAAATTTTCCTAGTGAAAACTAGGGCAGAAAAATTTTGTTCTTTTGTTTGTTTTGGTGTCTGAGCAGGTTTGACCTCGAGGCATAGGATCCGAGGTAGCTGAAAGAATGAGTCTCCATCCAGAATAAAGAAAAGAACAAAAGAACAAAAAAGAAGTGAATTCAAAATGCTGAAGCGAATAAAGATGCGGACTACTCAAAACCTGACTGAAGTCACAAGCTCTGCATGTCCCGCTTTGATCCAAATGCCGAAGAAAGAGACAGCGCTTGCAACTGACGAGCATCAAGATTCAGATCGGAGTCCACAGAAAAATCAACTAAGACTCAAGATCAAGCTTCAAGAGATTTATAGATAGGAATCTTGTAACTCATAGTTGATAGACATAACTAGCTTAGCTTTGATTTTCCTTTTGGTGTAATAAGGAGGTCAGCAAGCAGTAGCAGCAGCGACAACAGTGAAATCACAGCTCCCGGTAGTCCCAGCTACCAACACTTCCAGAACTACACTGACCTGATTCCTTTACAACCAAAGATATGTAGGTAACCTCTGAACCAAGGTTCGGTCAGACATTTTTCAAAAATGTTTCTCATGGAGTGCCAAGCGGGCAAAAATCTCTCATAATTGCTCATTTATCTTTGTCCGAAAACCCTTCGTGTCTCCGAGCAAAGAAGGGCAGTTGTGAGCACGTGATTTTTTCCTTGCTCGAATTACTCTTATAGAATTCTTAAAATTAGGATTTCTCTTTATTATTTGATTTTTAGGATTTAATTGCATAATTTTTGTGTGTATTTTTATTTGTGTGTGCATGGTTAGTTTAAATAATTCATAAAAATATAAAAATATTGCATAGGCATTTAGGATTTAATTTTACATATTTTTAGACTAATTAGTAATTAGGCTTTTACAAAAATACAAAAAATCACAAAGAAAATTTTGATTTATTTTGTTTGGTTTTAATTTTAGTTTTTAGGTTAATTAGTTTCCTCTAAATTGGTATTAGTTTAATTGTGGCTTAATTAGGTAGGTTGAATTAATTTTTAGGTATAATTTTAGTTTTGTTTTAAAGTTGAAAAACAAAAAGAAAAAAAAGAAGAAAAGAAAAACCAAATAAAAGTTGTAAAAGACTTGAGTTGGGCCATTTTAGAGTTTTATGCACCAGCCCAATTAAAATCACCTTTGAACCCATCCAAAACTCTCAAACCATCCCCAAATCACCCCTGGTCCGGTCTAGACCCCTTCCCATAAAACGACGTCCTTTGGCCTAAATCAATCCTAGTCGTCTAGGTTGTGTAATCCAACGGATGAGAAGTGGCTTTGGGTTAATATATAACTGTCCAAACACACCCCTACCCTCCCCCCTTTTCCACCGTCTCTCAAACCCCCAAATCCTCAAACCTTAATTTCGCCGCCTACCACCGCAAAACGCCGATCGGAAATCGCCTCCGCCGGCGACGGTTACCAATGACCTCCAAAATTTCACCACTGCTTCTCCTTCACTTCCCCATCTTAGATCCTCCCTTAATTTTCTTCAAATCCTACCCAAGCTCTTCAAATCAACCAAACCCTAGTGTCGCCGTGGACTCCTCCGCCGTGTCCGACGGCGCCACCACTCCAAACCCTACCAAAATAACACCATAGAACCATCACGACCCCCTCTTCCCAAAACCCAGATCAGCTTCTTTCAAATCTTACCCAAAATTTTTGAATTTTAAATCAAAAAGACAGAACCCTAGGGTTTGAAGTTGCGAGATTTCTTCCCCAGTTTTCATGAGTCCAGAGTCTGATTGAGTCACGAAATAATGTTTTCGTTTGTTCTTGTCGAAGAACAAATGTTTAACATCATTTCGAGACTCAAATCGAAGGTCAGTCCTGTTCAATCTTACATAGGTAAGTCTTCTTATGTTGTTTCATTTATTTGAATTTCCTGCTATTAAATTTAGTTTTTTTTTTCTATTTTCTTTTAGGTTAATTTGTTCATACATTTTGTTTTTTACGTTACGCTTTCATTCTTTGCATTGATTAGTACTCTTAGACCTTTTTTTGTTGTTTAAGTTTTGATTTCTTCTTCTCTGTTTGATAACATGATTCTATGTTTTGATTAATTTTTGTTTGTTTCTTAATTTTCTGTTTGAGTGAATTGAAAATAGTAGTCTTTACTTCTGATTTTTAGTAATTAATTCAAGCTTAAAATTGGTTTAGTTGGATTGGTAGTTCAATTTGGGGAGGGGGGTCTGGTTATAATTGGATCTTGTTTGGTTTATTGCTGAATAATTCAAGCCTTGGTAATTAACCATGATCATCTTTGACCAAGTTAAAAGGGCTGGGATTTAGTTTAACCTAGGTTAGTAGTTTCAGAGGTAATATAGGTATTCTAATCGTAGAACCTTGCAGTAACTGAAAATAGAACCCCCTAGAACATTCTAGATTCGGGTTCTAATTTGAAATTCAGGAAATTGGGTGGTATAACTTGGGCAACAAGTCAGCCCCTTAAGGGCTTTTTAAGTAAAAATTAAAATTAAAGGGGGGGCTAAAGTGTAAAGAAAAAATCTAAAAATGCCCTAGTATTTTCCTATAAAAGGCAGCCTATCCTACCTTGCAAAAAAAGGGTGGAGAAGTCTAGAGAAACCTGAAATTTGAAATTCAAAGCTTTAGAAGTCTAAAATTCAAAAACCTGGAAGTTTGAAATCCTGGGAGTTTTTGAGAGGGAAATTTTTCAGATCTTAAAGTTCTTAAAGTTCTCAGATCCTATCTAGAGTTGAGAGATCAAAATTTGAGAGCTCAAAATAACCGGATCCTAGATCTAAAACTTTGATAAGATTTCTGCTGGTTTTGTTCACACTGTTATTGGTTCAAGTTTGAATTTGAGCTGATCTTCTTCAATTCCATGGGTGATTTTACTTCCTGAACACTGTTACATCGTTGCTACATAGCTAACCCTTCATTTTCTTATTTGTGTTCTAATTTTCAGGTATTCCTTTGGCCTCAAATGATATATGAAGATTGAATCAAAATGTGTTATCAAATTTGAAGAAATGATAAAAGTGTTACACATTTCCTTGTTAATTCCATTCATATTGCCTGATTCATGCTGGATTTGCTAGCTAATTTGGTGTATCCTTAGTCTAATTGTAAATATGTCTCTTTAAGTGCTGAATTAATTCTATTGGACTATTCGCATATTGAAGACATTGTATTGTTTGTAATAATTGGACTGTTGGACTGTTTCAAAATCATATGAGTATCCTGTTTGGTATTATTAGCTTTAGCATAGTTTAGTTCTGATTTTACCATCATATTATTTTAGATGTTAAATTTGGAATAAAATGTTAGTTTAAAACTGAGTCCAGAATCATCTTGTATGCTCATATTAATGTTAAAACAAGCGTCTCCTTTGGTTTGGAAATGTTAATCACTTTAGTTTGTTGTTGAATTTAAAAAATGAGAGCAGTAACTCGTTAGCCTAAACATGATCGGAATATGAAATTTAAATTTGAAAGTGAGCAAGTGTCTGATGTGAGCAAAGTTAAATTATTCATTTGTTACAAGACCGATCAGTGTTGTGAGGTCCAATTTAAAGTCAATATTCATTTGGGCTCATTTTGGGCCAAAATCGGACAGATTGTTTGAATAAAATTGGGGCCTCTGTTGGGCCAGTTACAAGCCCAAATATTGAGCTCCAACTTCAGCTGGTAGCTCCGAATTAAAAACTTCAGCAATGGCAATTGTTCTTTTTTTTTTGTTTGAAATTTGGGCCTGATTTGGGGGGTTCGAACTTGCTTTTCTTATCAAATGCTATTAGCTGGTCCGAGTCATTCTTGTTAGGACAATTAGTCTTACCATAAATAATTAATTAGTATTTGAGTAATAGTTTAATGTTAATTATTTTAACCCTTAAAATAGGAGTTAAACCACGCTAGATAACAATAGTTCATGGACTTCAAGCTTTAGTCAAATATCCTTTAAAAGATAAAATTGAGGTGCGCCGCGCCAAACAAAAATTACAAATTTACGTGGCCCTCTTTAATTACGACCCTTAAAATACTTAGAATACGGGAGCGTGCCATTTAGCAAATTTTCATGGCCTCCCGCAAAGTTATCAACACGTTAGTTGCTTTAGGCGCGTATTTTAATAATCCACCTTCTTAAATTCGGGTGCATATTTATGTGACCCAAATCCAAATCTCAACGGCGTTAAAATATGTCAAAAATCACAGGTGCATTTATGTGACGTGATTTGAGACGTATTTTAATAACATTGCAAAATTCTTTTAAAAAAATTAATTTAAAGCGGTAAATAATTTAAAATTGCACTACAGGTTGAAACATGTATTAAAATTAGGTAATATGTCAATTATGATAGTTTAAGCGACCGTGCTAGAACCACGGAATCTGGGGGTGCCTAACACCTTCCCCGGGTTAACAGAATTCCTTACTCAAGAATTTCTGGTTCGCAGACTTTATTCGAAAAGTCAAAAATTTTCTCGATTTGGGATTCAACATAAACCGGTGACTTGGGACATCAAAAGCCAAACATATCCCAAGTGGCGACTCTGATCATTAAATAATCCCATTTCAAATAATATTACTTAAATTAAAAAAACTCCCTGATACACTATCCTTCGGGATGGGTGTGTAAAAAGGAGGTGTGACATTTGTGACACAAATGATTGTTCTTTCTGTGTTCATACACCTCAGGGCTCAATATAAATGCAGTGGTCTTGCTCACTGGTAGGTTTCTAGTGTTAGCTATGAGGTTTACCCTTGGAAGGCTTTTAGCATTAGCCTTTTCCTTCTTCTGTGCAGCCTTAATAGCCTTTTCCTGTAGACTAGCCTGCTCAATGGCAAACCTCAATGTCGTAGGCTTGAACAACTTGACCCCAAACTTGATTTCCTCTTTAAGAGCCTCTATAAAACTGGATAGGAAGTGAGATTCATCTGTGGGTTTCGAACCAGCATCTGGGCTTTGAGACCTCAAATTTCCCTAGGAATTCATCCACAGTCCCTTCTTGTGATAGCTTATTGAACTCTTCGACTACATCTTCAGATAATACTACTCCAAACTAGGGGTGGCAAAATGGGTAAAACAAAATAAGTAACCACCCATATTATCCGCTAAAATATAGGTTGGATAATGAACATTTTAAAAACGGATCAAATACGAATATTACACATATTATCCATATTTAAATGGGTAACCACCAGTTATCCATGGGTAATAAAGTTAAAACCTCCCCAAAAGCATTTAGTCATGTTTTTACCTTTTATTAAGCAATAGTAAGTTATATGCTCATGGCTGCGCGCGATTCGTGAAAGACCCTTTTAATTAGTTCTCTATTCAGTCCAACTTTGGAATTTATGGACTTTTATTTATGCTTGTCTTACTTCATCAATTTCCTTATTTTCTTTTTAGAAAAGGTGTAAATTTACTTTTCTATTATACAAACATCTTATTTTTATCTTATGTTATACTAATATATATATATATATATATATATATATATATATATATATATATATATAAAATAACGGTGTAAAAAATATTTAAACATCATTTAAAAAGGTAATTTCTGGTAATTCCTTATGCAATACTTTATTAGTAATCTTATAATATGGAAAGGAATCTTCCATAACAAGTCAAAATCAACTAATAATATAAAAAGATATTGCACTACCAGTGCGTTTAATTTTAATACGTTAAAAATTATCTTCCATTATACTTCAGGTTATATAAAAAATAAATACAAGGTATAACATAAATTGTTTGGAATAGGAATGAATTTTATACATGTAGTTGATGGCTGTTAATTGTATCTTCCTCCGTTTTGCTTGATAATCAACTGGGTCACCCACTCAATATTTGAGGCTAATGTAAAGTCATGAACGGATAATACGGTTAACCGTTTTATCCACCGGTTAACTCATTTTTTATCCGTATTAAATATGGTTCGAGTCGGATATTTTACCCATTTTTTGCATTACCCGTATCCGACCCGACCCGATCCGACCCGACCCGCCTATTTGCCACCCCTACTCCAAACATACTAATCAATTCTTCCTTAAATTCAGCCCAAAGTTAATACTCCTTTGCTTAGCAACAAGGAGTGATACCACATCTCAGCTAGTCCATTCAAATAAAGAGCAATAGCTTCTACCTTTTGATCTTCCTGAGTTTTATACAACTTAAAATATCTTTCACATTTACGCAACCATATCTTTGGTTCATGTCCTTCAAAGGTGGGCTGTTCCCATTTAGGAGGAGGTATGGTTATATTCTAAGGCTTGTTCTGTTTGTTGTCCACAACTGGAAGGGGTAGCAATCCTCCTCCATTGTTTGGGCCTGCTGGAGCCCTTTCCAGTGCTGTCAACCTCTTGAAAATCAGCTCCAAGGTGCCTTGGATTCCTGTCTGAGTATTACGAACCTCCTCTTGGTTGTTCAACACATCTGCCAACAGTTCTTCATGATTAGCAATTTTTTCATCCATCAGTTTCAAACGAGTTCTTTCTGCCATTACTCACTCACACAAGTCGCAGAATCGCGTCTCTGATACCAATTGTAAGGATCCTGATAATGATCTAAATTTATTGCAAATAGAAAAAGAAATCAACTCCTTTTTTTGGGATAATTTTTTGATTATATTAAATGAAAAGCTAAAATTAATTACAATGAAGTAACTGAATTAACTAAACAAAAGTAAAAATAGAGGTCGCCATCGCCACTAAGAATCTGCAGAAATAGATGAGAAGAGAATTAGAGCAGAAGAGAAAAGAGAGAGAACAGAAGAGAGAAGGAATTTGGGGGAGAATGAAATTTACCGGAAATTTGTTGCCTTCTCTCTCTTGCCATTGGGTATTTGTAACAAACTAACAACTTGCTGACGTGGCGTGATCGTGACCCTTCCTCCTTATTAATGAAATTCTAATCCTGGTCTTTCATTTCTAATTAGCTGGATATTACCAAAGGCCGCAACCCAGCTTTAAATCTCTTTCACTACATCTTATTTGTAATTAACCTTGGACCTCCAATTCATGACATATGGCTACTTGAGCTTTCTTATTCATGTTATAGTTCATGTCTATATTTTTGTGCTTTATTTGGACGTGATGGCTATTTGTATGATGGATTACATGTTGGAGATGTAGTCGTATGTTATACATATGTATACATCATGCATAGAGATCATCTCATGTACGCATGCATATATCCTTGCATGATTATTTCTCTGTCCAAGTGCATCATACATGCTAATCTCTTGATATGGATACATTCCTGCATATGATTCTTGTATATGGACTGAGATTATGGCACTTGAGTTGTCCGTACAGTTGAGATGATTATGGCACTGAGTTGTCCATGCAATATTGTTATGGCTGGTCTATGTCGTGTGATTCTTGTGATATTGATATGTTATGGCATGATGAGTTTCTGTGCGGGCGCTAAGATATGGAATTACCCCCCTCCCTCCCGCCCTCTCCCCGGAGTTAGGTGATTACCCATGCTGCCTTAGACCCTATGAGCGCAGGTGATACACATATCGTGTTTGAGCACATGGGATGTGCTGGATCATGTTGGAGCATACGAGATATGCTGGATATTGGTTATTGTGGATTCTTGAGCATGCATTGACATTCTAGATTCATGTAAAAACATGCATATCATTGACATATGCAAATTCATGCATATGTTTACATATGCATGAGACTTGTTAGTGTATTGTTGGACATTTTGAGGGCGCCAGATTGATGTATATGTTCAATCTTCATCATGCATAGACATTTTAGACTCATGTACGAGTATTCAAATAAATTATATTTGAAAATTGATGTGAAATTTGGTCTTTAAATCTTATCATGTCATAGACAGTCTACATGAAAAGTATTCGAGTTAAATCTACTTATTGTATATCTCCTTTATATTCGAGATTGCTGCATTTTTATATGTATTTTACCGTGTTATCCAAAAGTATTCTTATTATCCTCCTCTTTGACTGTGTACCTTATTATTAATATCAATTGTTCCTTGGTTGTTTCTCTGTTATTTTATATGCTTACGAGCTACACAGGTTATATAAAGTGAGTATCTTTTACTAAAAATTCACCACTACTTTGTTAAGGTTAGTCTTGATACTTACCACGTACCTGAAGTCGCTTGTACTCATACTACACTTATGCACCTTGCACGTATATATTGGGGTTGAGTTGTTGCGGTGTTCGGGAGAGAGCGTTGAAGTCATTAGCCAGCCATCTTGTTCATGGTAGCTTAGAACTTGTATTTCTATTTATGTATATTCAAACAAATAATGTTTTTTCCTCATACCAACAATGATGTTTCAAATCTCAGTTGTTCATGACTTGTATCACCAGTTATTTAAGTAGTTTGTATCGAATTTTTTATTCTTATTTTTTTATTTGTTACAAATCTTCGGATGGGGTGATATCATGTTGGTTGTCTTACCTAGTAAGTTGAATTAAATACTATCACGACTTGATGGGATTTAAGTCGGTGACACAACTTTGTTAATCTACGTATCTACTCATTAATTTTAGTAGTAGTTTTTTTTATTTTTGTTAATGGTAAGGGTGTCAAAAATTTTAACTGACGGAACCTATATCGAATAGAATTGAACTGTATTTATTGGTTAAATTTTCTTTTCATAACTTGTTTCTAAGGACTCATAGTGGAATCTTTATTGCTTCTTGCGCAGTTGCTTCTTCCATATGTATGCTGCAAATACCACTTTTCTTCCTTTAGCAAAAGTAACATATACTAGAGACTCTAGAAGGCAATTTATAACTTTGAGCTACTTCTTTTAATTTATTTTTCTCTCTACTATTTTTCCTTTATTAGTCTAATACAATTTTTAGATTCTCGATTAATAATGTAATATTTTCCCTGTTGCATGATTTTTGATGAATTGTCGGTTAATGAAATAACAATATTGATATTTTGTACTTCAATACCACACAAGAGGGGGTGATTTGTGTAGTGTCGAATTTTTTGCATGCACAGATTAAAGAAGGAACTGGTTCTTCCAGGTGTTTCTTATACTACTGTTGCGGAATAATAAATGCAGAAAGTAAAGAACACAAGGATTTTTACGTGAAAAACACCCGGCTCAAAAGGTAAAAAAAATCATGGCCTACTACACAGTAGGATTTTCTCCAAACACTTCACTACAACTTTGAGCCAACAACAAAGTTTACAAACTCTTGCAAACCTAAGGATTAACTCTAACCCTTATAGCAACCAACCACAGGCTGTTGTAACCACTTCAAGTTAAATCTAACTTGAACAGTACAATTCAAGTTTACAACCTCTTGCAAACCTAAGGATTAACTCTAACTCTTATAGCAACACGCCACAGGCTGTTGCGACTACTTCAAGTTAACTCTAACTTGAATGATAAAAATCAGGTACCTAGTACAATTTGCTTCTAAAAAAGCTGAAAGGGACAACTCAAAATGCCTACTACACTTTGAACTAGAAATAAAAAAAGAAACATAAAACTCTTTATGGAGCTGTTCTTCAATCTGGTTCGTGTAGCTTCAGGATCGCACTTTTAAAACTCACAGGAATTTCTCTCAAAATGCCTTGCTATTTTTCTCTTAATTCTTGCTTAACTTCAGTATGTGTGCATCACCTGTAAAAGAGAACAACACTGATATTTATAGAGTTAGTAAATAAAGATTAACTAGAGTTCTAATGCTTTACTCTTCCTTGGTGGAAGAGTTCTACTCAACTTCAACTTCTGACTCTTCCCTTATATTGGATAGAACTCTTCCTTGGTGGAAGAGTTCTATTCAACTTCAACTTCTGACTCTTCCCTTATCTTGGATAGAGTTCTCTTCGAATAATAAGTCATACTCCTTATCAAATATGCAACATTTTCATTTAGGGAATATCAGATATAACCACTTATACTTATCCCTTTCACGTGCAAACCTTTTGCTTGATTATGTCTGTCACATATGTACATTATGCATGTGTTCATTTGTTAATCATCAAAACAAACTTGCTCAGGCCAACAAATTCCCCCTTTTTGATAATGACAAACTTCGTGCTTTTCATAAGCATGAAACCTGTTTCAACTCAGCTCAACATCAACACATTGTTAGAACACTTCCCATTTTTAAGAAACAAACTAGTCTCCAAGGACCAGGTTCATTAGGTTATAAATATCATAGTCTAAAGCAAAAGCACACCTTATCTTCTCCATTTTGGCATCATCGAAAAGTTTAATAATTAAGTTAAGTAACCATATTTTAATATATATAACTCATGGCCACTGGGGCTACTTCAAATGCAATCGTGGATTCAATTTACTTTTTTTCAATATAAGGATATTAGCCATCTAAGAAATATGAACAAACATTTAGAGCAAAAGTAGTGAATTTCATTGATTGATAAGATCCTACCCCAAGGCATAAGAAGAAATAAAACCATAAAACCATGAGCAAAAAATAGATAAATCACTTGGGTCACTGGTTACAACTGGTCTAGGAAGGATTTAGGACTCGGAAGGATCAGGTTCTTGGCTTGAAGCAGTTTTAGCATATCTTGAAGAATACCACCATTCTTCTCCTTTTACTTTGCAAGATCACACTTGAGATAGTCTCTCTCATCCTCTACTTCATCCAACTTAGTTTTCAATCGTTCAATCTCAACATCCTTAACCATTTTCTTCCACTAGTTGAGCCTCTTTGCTCTTTTTGGTAGACGTGATTATTTTAGTCACAACTAAACCCTCTGCCACAAACTTTGTTTCTTGAGAAGTCTTTTGAGAAATCTCTCTTTTTGGCACTAGGTGTGGTTACTTTCACATCTTTATCTTCATCCTTATGAACCGGGTTCATCTCCTCAATCTGGACTATTCCACTTGGCTTAACAACTTTTTTCTTTCGAAGCAATTTTCTTGGTACTCTCAGCTAAGTCCTTTTTATATTGGCCTTACTCTGCTTCTTCTAGCTCCTTATAGTTCATCCTCTTGTGGGAGGAGTTTCTATAAGGATAGAAGGAGCACTCTTTCTCTTAATTCCACTTATGCCCTTTCCTACAGTTTTTCTAACTTTGCTTTTTTTTCTTTTGATTGTAACTATTTGACACCTTTTACAGCAGATTGGGACTCTTATCTATTTTAGCAGGAAAAGGAGCTGGTTCATGAAACCATTTCCTTATCCTAACCAACTCATCTGCTGCACTTCTATCACCAGAACCATCACCTATCTCTTGTGATTCTATCCCCATACTCTCATTCATATTCTCCTCATTATCACTAATCTCTTCACTTAATACAATCATTGCTCCGGCTTCTTCAATCCAACCAACAAGAGTGGGTAAAGGAGATCCAGCCACTCTTTCTTATCCCTTTTCCCTCACATCTGCTTCAACACCCTCACTCTCTCTTTTCCTATTTTTTTTTAATTTTTACCACCAATTTATCCAAACCCACAAGTTTCTACACCAGCAATCGTACCAACCAACATAAACCTATTTTCAAGATTCTCTACAATTTTAAAAGCAACACAAAAATTTCTAACCAGAAGTTACCTGCTCAGTTTCAGATGAAACTGGTTCTTCCCCCTCAGTCATAGACTTGAAGGACTCACCAGATTTTTAGGGTTTTTCTGTTGGACTAGCTTGTAGCATCTTACTCAATTTCTTAGCTTGTTCTCAACTGGCCACTGTGTTGCATGCAATCATTTTGATATGCCTTTTCTTTAGGGTTTTGGTGGTTGAAGGTGTGGATGAAGGTTCTTTGGGTGGTCAGAGTTTTTTGGAATTCTCATGGATATTGCCGTTTGATCAATTTAGAAACTTGAGATAAATGGATTGAGTTTGGTTTTGGAGATTTTGATCTTTCAAAAAAATTGAGATAAGAGGGTAAGGTTAGATCAATTTAAAGATGAAAAGGCTGAGTGTGTAACAATAACTTTTTGGAGGTTAAAAGTCTTTTCATCTTGGGAGTTTCAGTTTGAAGAGGCGTCAGACTCTTCCCCAAATATTTCGGCAATTATGGTGCATGGAACTCTTGATGAAACTAGTTCATTTGTAGCTAATTGGTTCAAAGTAGTTTGGGATAAAGTGGGACTCTTTTCAGTTCATGATCCATATGCAGTTATTTTAAATTATGCGGAGTGTAGAATACATACCTTATAAGCTCGATGAACCAGGTTCTTCACTTAAAGTTCTCTTGTGTAAACTGATTTTTCTCCAAGAAAATAAGGATAATATCATTAGACATCAGTGAGATATTTTAGCACATAACACAAGAGTATACTAATGAAAGTATGAGACTGAGCTATATCTAATCTGATTATTTACAAAATTCACAAATTATCAAACCAATCATTGAGTTAGAACCAGTTGCTTTAAGGTGATCTTAATCATCCCTAATTCTAACTTGTTCCTTTCAAAGTGATCTTTACTCAAAGCTTTTGTGAAGATGTCAACTATTTGCTTATCAGTAGCACAAGTTTCACAGTGATCAAACCCTTTTCAAAGTTATCCCTTAGAAAATGATGCCTTACATCTATGTGCTTAGATCTTTTGTGATGAAACGGGTTCTTGGTCATACTAATTGCATTGGTGTTATCACAAAATATGGTAATACAACCTACATCAATTCCAAAGTCCAATTGTTGATGTTTGATCCACAATAATTGAGCACAATATGAGGCAGCAGCAATATACTCCGCTTCACCAGTAGACAAGGCCACAGAGTTTTACAGTTTGGTGGTCCAAGACACGAGACACACTCCAAGTAAGTGTGACATACCTGAAGTGCTCTTTCTATCCACAAGAAAAACTGCATAATCAGCAGCAGCATATCCCACTAATTAAAATGACTACCTTTTGTATACCGTAGACACATGTCAGTGGTGCCTTTTAGGTATCTCAATATTCTCTTAACAATAGTTAAGTGAGACTCCTTTGGATTTGATTGAAATCAAGCACAAAGGCCTACACTAAAAGCAATGTCAGCTCTACTAGCCGTGAGATATAACAAAGACCTAATCATATCCCTATACATCTTCTGATCAACAAATGAACCGGGTTCATCCATATCCAAATTTGTGGATGTTGCTACAGGAGTGTCAATTTTTTTGGATGTTCCTTCCCCGTTTTATTATTGAGGAGTATGTTCATGGAAAGTTTCCCTCGAGGTTTGAGGATCAATTCCTTTTTGTTCAATTCCCATGTCAGGTTGCCCTAGGTGGAAGGACCTGTTCCTTCTTCTGGTGCAGCTTTAGTTTGGGCTGTGGTTTCATTTGAGTTTCTTACCAAACCAATTGCTTCATCATCATGTTCCTGCCTCTCGGAAAGAATATTAGTTTCATCAAAAACCACATGTACACTTTCTTCCGCACACATAGTTCTTTTGTTGTAGATCTTATAAGCTTTACTATGTGAAGAGTATCCCAAGAGTACTCCCTCATCACTTCTTGGATCAAACTTACCTAGGAAGTCTTTGCCATTATTGTGCATAAAGCATTTGCATCCAAATGCCCTAAGATGGGATATATTCGGCTTTCTCCCTTTAAGTAACTCATATAGAGTCTTCTCAACAAGAGGTCTAGTAAAGCATCTATTTATGATGTAGCATGCAGTGTTCACAACTTCTGCCCAGAAGCTATGGGGTAGTTTACAAGAAAGAAGCATAGTCCTAGCCATATCCTTGAGTGTCCTATTCTTTCTTTCAACTACTCCATTTTGTTGTGGAGTCCTAAAAACAGAAAAGTTATGATCTATATCATGCTCATCACAAAATTCAACAAATTTAGCATTTTCAAATTCAGTATCATGATTAGACCTAATTGATGCAAGTTGATTATCTAGTTGTTTCTGAGTTTTTCTAACAAAAGAAGTGAACATGTCAAATGCTTCATCTTTAGATGTTAAAAACAATGTCCAAGTAAACCTAGAGTAATCATCAACAAGCACTATCACATATTATTTTACCACATCTCCTTAATGTTCTCATTGGACACAGAGATCCATATGGACCAGTTCCATCATCCTGGTGGGGCTTACCACTTTCTTGCATTTAAAAGAGGATCTTACCTGCTTCCCTCTTGCACAAGCCTCACAAACTTTGTCTTCCTTGAACTTGATGTTAGGCAACCCTATCACCAGGGCCATGGAGACTAATTTTTTGAGTTGACTAACACTTGCATATCCAAGTCTCTTGTGCCAAAGGAGGGGATCATGTCCAACACATTTAAGAAAGTAAGTTTATTTTCTGAAAGTGTGGACAGACCTACAATATATATATTGTTTACGCTTTTTCCCTGCAAATTCTTGTCAATGGTAAGATTAATCAAAAAACATTTGGTAGAGGTGAATGCTACTAAGTTACCTCTATCACACAATTGTGATAAACTGATTAGACTGTATTTTAGGCCATCTATCAAGTAGACATTCTCAATAGAATGAGAATCAATGTAACGACCGGGCTGGTTATTTTGCTTTCTAGAACCCCGTTCTCCTAAATAAGACTTTACATACTTGATTTTACTGATTTATAACTTGGGAGGATGGTTGGTTTGGTATTTGGAAGAGTTTGGGTTGAAATCAAAACACTTGGTTCCTTAAGGTTGGCATGAACGGCCAAGTTTGACTTCGGTCAACATTTTGAGTAAAAAACCTCAAAATTGAGATTTGACGATTCCAACAGGTTCATATGATGATTTCAGACTTGGTCGTACGTTCGGATTGGGTTTTAGATGACCCGGGAGCATTTTGGTGCATAATAATGAAAGTTGATTTTTGAAGGTTTTTAGAAGTTCTTTAAATTTGGTTTAGGGCGGGTTTTGATGATATCAAGGTTCGAACGGGATTCTGAGATCGTGAATATATCCGTAATGTTACTTAAGAATTGCATGCAAAATTTAGTGTCATTCCGAGTAGTATAAGTACGTTTTGGCGCATTGGAAGCAAATTGAAGAACTTGAAGTTCATAAGTTTGAATCGATTGGTTTTAGGGTGTGATTACTAGTTTTATTGTTGTTGCGGGCATTTTGAGGGTTCGAGCGAGTCTGTTTTATCATTAAAAACTTGTGGGTATGTTCGAGCGGGGCCCCGGGGGGCCCGAGCATCAATCAGACGAGGCTCGGACTAAGTTGGAAAATTGAGCAAGTGCTGAATGCCCATATTCTATCATAGCCGCACCTGTGATTGGTCAGCTGCAAATGCGAGCTCGCAGGTGTGGGCCTTGACTCACAGATGCGGCCAAGGGGGGCATCCCAGAACCGCAGATGCGGCCCTTACTCCGTTGAAGCGGAACCGTAGAAGCGGTGGGCCTTCCGCAGAAGCGGCCCCAGCCGGGCCAATGAATTTCCACAGAAGCGGACCATTGTTCAGATGCGTGGGCTCAGGTGCGGCCCATGCCCGTAGGTGTAGAAATAGCTAAAGGCAGTGGCCTTCATTTAATACGGGCCTTAGACATTTTTGGTTCAATTCACTCTATTGTTGGGCGATTTTAGAGCTTCTTGAGAGGGGTTTTTCACCAAGTTTTTGGAGGTAAGTAATTCCTACTATTTGTGAGTTAAATATCTAGATTTTGGGTAAATTAACATGTAAATATTAGTGAAAATTATGGGATTAGAGGAAAAATCCTAGGGTTTGGAAAAAATGAGATCTTTACCACGAAATTGACCATGAAACTTAGTGATAATCATATATTTATGTTCTTTAGGTTATAGGTAACAATCCTTAAAAAAATTCCGGAATCCGAGCATGTGGGCCCGGGGGTAAATTCTAGGAATCTTACCTTTGGGGTTGGCTAATCACTTTAATAGCTAGAATGTGAACTTCTGAACCTATAATGATTGGTTTTTACACTATTTGAAAAGTTTGTATTGTTCGGCTCCGGTTTGAGGGTTTGAGCGCATTCTTGAGTTAGAAGTAGGCTTGAAACTAGGTAAGTCTCTTTTCTAACCTTGTAAGAGAGTCCCATAGGTGAACTTAATTAATATATGATTAATTGTGGGGGCTACATACGCGCGAAGTGACAAGAGTCCATTGTAGCTACTATTCTCGTTATGTCTGGGTAGTTTTAGGCTTACACCATCCTTTGTGGGTACCGCTATATGATTAAATTTGTTGATTTGCATTGAATGGAATTAAGTTGAGGATTTCACGATTTCAAAGATTTCAAGTAAATTATTATTTTGAAAAGAATTGAGGAAATATTACGTTATATTTATATATAACCATGTCGCAAGTATATTCTGCGAGTGGGGTGATTATTTCCACTAATCTCATGGGAGCGGGTCGTTCGCCTCGGCAGGTTAATGTGGTTCGGGCTGTTCGACCCTCAGCAGTGCACAGTTTACTTTTATGTTGGATTGGGTCGAACGTCCTCAGTCGTATTTATGTGTGATAATTGAACCGGAACTGCTTATAATTTGTATGGTTTGTTACTTGAAAGGTCACTTGTTTTAAATGAGGAAAGTGCCTTGATTTCTTAATTTGATGAAAGGATTTTTAGTAACATTCTTATGTGAGCTTGTTGCTAACTACTTACACTGAGATTTAAAATATTGAACTTCATATTATTATATTGTTGGCCCTAGTAAGTGTTGGAGTCGACCCCTCGTCACCACTTCTTCGAGGTTAGGCGAGATACTTACTGGGTATATATTTTTATGTACTCATGCTACGCTTCTGTACTTGATTGTACATGCTTTGAGGCAGGTGCATCTGGCCATCAGTCCGGCGCATAGATTTTACTCCTCAGCTTGAGACTTCCCGGTGAGCTGCCCTTTTGAGCCGTTCTACAACACTTGGAGTCTCTCTTATGTCTTTATTTTCCTATCTATTCCTTTTTTAGACAGTAGGATAGTAGGGTTTTGTATATTCTACTAGATTGCCCACACACGTATGACACCAAGTCTTGGCACACACAATAGTAGACTTATGATTTTTGGTTTACTTTCATGATTTCAATTCGTAGTTATTACCTCCATTTAACTATGCTTAAATTTTAAACTCCTAATTTCTTTATCAATAACGATAAGTTATCACGTACTAATTATTTAAAAGAGGATTCACTAGTTGATTAGTGTTGACTTGCCTAACAATGGTGTTGGGCGCTATTATGGCCTAACATGGAGTTTGGGTCGTGACAATCAGTCTTACCTACCTTTCCAACCCCAGTGATCTCATCTTTCTTCCCATTTCCAAATGAGACATTTCCTCCTTTGAGGTCCTCAAGTGAAAGGAATTGGTTCTTGCTTCCTATCATATGCTTTGAGCAATCATTATCCATGTACAATATTTGGCTGCTCCCCTTCACTTGTTTCTGCAAAAGGAAATCAGGGGTTAGTCTTAGGAACCTAAACTCATTTGGGTCCCTTTCTATAGGCAAAAGGGTGAATCAGATTCTTTTTGGCCCAATCTGGCAGCCTATTTTTCCCTTGAATAAATATTTTATTCTTTTGACTAGCCTTTTCTTTTGCAGTGCATTCACTTTTATAGTGACCAGTTTTACCACAGTGTGTGCAAATTTTGTTCTCAGGAAGTGTGAGGCACTTGCTTTTGGGATCCCACTTAGGTGCAGGTGTCCCATAGACAAGTCCTATCTTGTTGCTACGTTGGTGTTCATATAGCCATGAAAGTGCATCAGAGGACCTATTCTATTTATATGTTCTCTCTAGCTCGTGCTTGACCTTGTTTAGATCCTCCTTTAGGGCTCTTATCTGCTCATCTCTTTTGTACGACTCATCTTTTATTTTTCCTACATTTTCTTCTAAAGTGAGTTGTGTGTGATCAACTTTCTTTTTACCTGTTCCTAATTTCAATTTTAGATTTTTAAATCTAAGTTCTAGGACAGTGGTGTCAAGTTCATGAACCTGGTTCTTTAATAAAGCATTTTTACTTTCACTTTCACTAGCCCTAAGTTCCAGATTTTTGCAGTTAGCTTTCAAAATCACACACTCCTTGGACAGCAGTTCCTTTTCATTGTTTAGATCCTCAGATTTATCTATGAAATCCAGAAGTAACTCAGATATCTTTTCTTTAGACAAAAATTAATCTTGTCTTTGAGATGAATTACACTTACCTCAGATTCCTCATTAAATTCTCCAATGGTCGTAAGTGCTTGTTCATATCCATCTTCATCATCTAAGCTTTCATCTGAGATTTCTCCCCAAGTAGCAACTATAGCCTTTGTTGATCCTTTATTCTTCTTGGGTTGAACCTGTTCCGTCTTCCTGTTTCTTCGTTCAGCTCTTTCCTTCTTCCATTCAATTTTCCATTGAGGGCAGTTTTTGATGTGGTGATCAGTCTTCCCACACTTTTAGCACCCCTCATTGGTTTGCTTTTCAGGAACCCTTGGTTGGTTGTATCTTCCACTTCTTGAAGGACCCTTTCCTCGCATTAGATACTTCTTGAAGTCTTTTGTGATCATGGCCATTTCATCATCCTCTAGTTCAAAACCTTCAGTGATTCTGAGTTCCAGGATCCTTTCCTTTTTGGGTATATCCATCTTCATGGTTTTCTTTCTAAATTCATAAGCAGTGAGATTTCCAATTATATCATCCAACTTAAGATTGGCAATGTTCTTTAATTCCTGAATGGTAGTGATTTTGCTCTCCCAAGTGACTGGCAGAACCCTTGTCAAAAACTTCTCAACTCTGTTTTCTTCAGGAATAATCCTTCCAAGGTACTTAAGTTCATTTGTGAGTGTGTTGAACCTTGTATACATCTTTTGGATGGTTTCCCCTTTCTTCAGGTGAAATTCTCATATTGAGAATATAGTAGTGTTCTTCTGGACCTCTTCACTTGAGGTGTTCCTTCATGAGCTATTTGCAAAGTGTCCCAGATTTCATTAGTAGTGGTACAGCTTTGAATTCTGCTGTATTAATCTGGACCAAGTTCACACACAAGCCATTTCTTGGCCTTAGCATTCTTCTCCCATTTCCTCAAGTCCTCAGCAGTACAGTCGGCTCTTGTTTTTGGCACGTCTACTCCTTCAGCATTCCTATTCATTATAGCCAGGGGACCATCAGTGAAAATGTCCCATAGCTCATAGTCTTCTCCGATGATGTGATCTCTCATCCTTTTTTCTATCACAAGTAGTACTGGCCATTGAAGAGTGGTGGCTTAGCAGTGGATTGTCCTTCCCAATTTTCAGGTGGTGCACTCATCTTGATCTATTCCTAAGGTATTAGCCTCTTCAAGGATAACCTGCTCTGATACCAACTGATGTTTTTGTACTTTAATACCACACAAAGGGGGGTGATTTGTGTGGTGTCTAATTTTTCGCATGCACAGATTATAGAAGGAACTAGTTCTTCTATGTGTTTCTTATACTACTGTTGCGGAATAATAAATGCAAAAAATAAAGAACACAAGAATTTTTACGTGAAAAACACCCGGCTCAAAGGGTGAAAAAATTATGGCCTACTACCCAGTAGGATTTTCTCCAAACACTTCACTACAACTTTGAGCCAATAACAAAGTTTACAAACTCTTGCAAACCTAAGGATTAACTCTAACCCTTATAGCAACCAGCCACAGGTTGTTGCGACTGCTTCAAGTTAACTCTTACTTGAACAGTACAACTCGAGTTTACAACCACTCACAGATTAACTCTAACCCTTATAGCAACACGCCACAGGATGTTGCAACTACTTCAAGTTAACTCTAACTTGAATGATACAACTCAGGTACCTAGTACAATTTGCTTCTAAAAAAGCTGAAAGGTTAAACTCAAAACGCCTACTACACTTTGAACTAGAAATAAAGAAAGACACATAAAATTATTTATGGAGTTGGTTCTTCAATCTGGTTCGTGTAGCTTTAGGATAGCACTTTTAAAACTCACAAGAATTGCTGTCAAATGCCTTATTATTTTTCTCTCATTCCTGCTTAACTTCTGTATGTGTGCATCACCTGTAAAAGAGAACAACACTAATATTTATAGAGTTAGTAAATAAAGATTAACTAGAGTTCTAATGCTTTACTCTTCCTTGGTGGAAGAGTTCTACTCAACTTCAACTTCTAACTCTTCCCTTATCTTGGATAGAGTTCTCTTCAAGCAAGGAGTCATCCTCCTTATCAAATATGCAACCTTTTCGTTCAGGGAATATCAGATATAACCACTTATACTTGTCCCTTTCATGTGCAAGTTTTGCTTGATTCTGTCCGTCACCTATGTACACTGTCCATGGACCTGGTTCATGCATGTCTTCCTTTGTCAATCATCAAAACAAACTTATTCAAGCCAACAAATATGATCAAGTGTCATCCCCCACTTAGGGGTCATTTGGTTGGGAAACAAGTTATCCCAAGATTAGTTTTTTCGGAATTTGTTGTTCCAGGATTGTTATCCCCCACCCCCCCACCCCCCACCCAAATAGGGATAAAAGTATGCGATTTTGTCCCAACAAGACGTGGGATAAACTCATCTCATATTTTATCTCGAGATTAGTTATCCATTAACCCTCGTACCCAACGGTCCTTATTCTTTTTGTTCAACTTTTACCAATCGACCTCAAGTTAGTTTTTCTTCGTCTTAAAATATGCAATACTCGACATAAGAATGTGAATATTGTCGAGAAGAACCAAAGTTCCTGAATGATTTACCAAGCATGGTAGTGAGTATTCACTATATTTATGTATCATATTTAAAAGTCAAAAGTTCGAAATGAGAATTATAAATTAATGCATAAAATTTCAAAATACTATATCCCTTCAAATGGAACTTCCATTTATTCGAAGATTGTATTGGTTTAAATAATTTAACTATTTAACACAACCAAGTAAAATTATAAAACAAAGAACAAGTCAATTGCTTCCTGACCTCATATAAATTATAGGATCCTCCTTGAACTACTACAGAAATAATCGCTTTACCATTATTCCTTAAACTCTTTTCACCTATAAATAGTGAATATCATTTGTACATTCAAATCGTGAACACATCTAGAGGAGTAAAACAAGAAAACCAAAGAAGACAAAAAGAACAAAATAAAATAAAATGGCAAAGGCTATTTTGCTCCTTTCTGCAGTCTGCATCTTGGCCTTTGTCAACTTCGCACAATGCCATGAATCTCAATCCATCAATGTTGAAGGCAGTGTCTATTGTGACACTTGCCGTGTTCAATTTCAGACCAAACTCAGCGAGTATATCGAAGGTATGAATATCATAAATTTATAGTAATTTCATGCATGTTCATTCAACTTTCAGTTTATTGCACCATGATCGTAAAACTAATGTTTCTAACAAAAAATAACTTAACTATGGATATATAATAGAAAATGGAAGATCTCAAAAAATTGCTGACTTTGGTCCTTAAAAATGCTTTAAGCTGCAATATGTACAAAATTTTCATGCAAGAATAGCCACTTCATGCAAAATTTTCTATTTTCCGACAAACCCTAATATCTTATGTCTTTCATCATGTGGCACATTTTTTTTTCATTTTACATGGGTCAGAAATAGGCTTTTTATTATTTTGAAAGTTTTGCCACATCGATATTATGTAAGGTAAGTTGGTGAAGTGAATACCTACATATGTTTTCAAGATCGGTTTTAACATTTTTCCACTCCGTCTTTTATATTTTGTAATATATAGGCATAGTTGAATTATTTTCTTCGTTACAAAATTTATTTTTATGACTTTGGTATAATAAATCAAAAGTTGATAATAATCCATAAAATTAACCCTTTTAATACACAAACTAGAAATATAATAATACTATATATAGCTCATTGAAAGTAATACGTACCAAGTTACTAATATTATTTTTTATATTATATAGGTGCAACCGTGCGATTGGCATGCAAAGATATTGAGACAGAAAAGGAGACATACTCAGTTGAAGGGGTGACAGACAAAAATGGAAAATACATAATTAAAGTAGAAGGTGATCATGAGAATGAACTCTGTGAAGTTTCAATTGTCAAGAGTCCAAGAGAGGATTGCAAAGAATCTGCCATTGGTTTTGAGAACTCAAGAGTTGTGTGCAGTGGAAATGTTGGAATTCATAATCCAACTCGTTATGCAAATCCACTTTTCTTCATGAAAACTGAAGCTGTTTCTGGCTGCAAAGATGTTCTTGATGAGTTGGGTTTATTCCCACTTGAATTTAACTAAATTATATATTGGAGTATTAATTAGTATTAAGAAATAATAGCTTTTGCATGTCCTTTTTGTTGATTTGGTGAAACAAAAAAAAAAGAGAGAGAGAGAGAGAGTGAATAAGTATTGACTTCTCTTGTATGTGTACTCACCATGGAAAAAAGAAATTCCATGAATTAATTGTTGAATGAGGAGTTCATGACTAGCTTTTAAATAATGTTCTGGTGATCTCTTTGTGTCATTCACTTTCTTCTTTTGTTGTGTGTTTTGTTTTGACAAAAGATTTTCACGAGTTAATATCGGTCACAAATGCAAACATTTCGTCGAACAGTTTTCTTTGATTATACTTTAGTATATAGAAAAAATAAAAATCAGAACTTTTTTGGAAACAAGTGCTATTAATATCCACAATAACAAATACTCCTATGAGTGTTGGTTTTGCTGGATTTCAACACTACAGTAACTAGGGGGCAATTGCATCTATACCCGCTTTTTGTGCCACATTTTAACCTGTGCCCGCTTTGCAAAAAAAATTGCAAGCGTACCCGCTTTTTCACATAACTTCAGCCCACGGGGCTGAAGTTTTTCTTTTGTACTGGAAAACTTAAGCTGAAAATAACTTCAGCCCACGGGGCTGAAGTTTTTTTTTTGTACTGGAAAACTTCAGCTGAAGTTTTTGTCTTTGTAACCGGAAAACTTAAGCTCTAGTTTCCAGTTATAAAATAAAAACTTAAGCAGTTTTCAAGCTTAAGTTTTCCAGTTATAAAATAAAAATTTAAGCTCTAGAGCTTAAGTTTTCCAGTTATAAAATAAAAACTTCAGCGCTAGAGCTGAAGTTTTTATTTTATAACTAGAGCTGAAGTTTCCGGGTTACTAAACAAAAACTTCAGCTCTAGCGCTGAAGTTTTTATTTTATAACTAGAGCTGAAGTTTCCGGGTTACTAAACAAAAACTTCAGCTCTAGCGCTGAAGTTTTTATTTTATAACTAGAGCTGAAGTTTCCGGGTTACTAAACAAAAACTTCAGCTCTAGCGCTGAAGTTTTTATTTTATAACTAGAGCTGAAGTTTCCGGGTTACTAAACAAAAACTTCAGCTCTAGCGCTGAAGTTTTTATTTTATAACTAGAGCTGAAGTTTCCGGGTTACTAAACAAAAACTTCAGCTCTAGCGCTGAAGTTTTTATTTTATAACTAGAGCTGAAGTTTCCGGGTTACTAAACAAAAACTTCAGCTCTAGCGCTGAAGTTTTTATTTTATAACTAGAGCTGAAGTTTCCGGGTTACTAAACAAAAACTTCAGCTCTAGCGCTGAAGTTTTTATTTTATAACTAGAGCTGAAGTTTCCGGGTTACTAAACAAAAACTTCAGCTCTAGCGCTGAAGTTTTTATTTTATAACTAGAGCTGAAGTTTCCGGGTTACTAAACAAAAACTTCAGCTCTAGCGCTGAAGTTTTTATTTTATAACTAGAGCTGAAGTTTCCGGGTTACTAAACAAAAACTTCAGCTCTAGCGCTGAAGTTTTTATTTTATAACTAGAGCTGAAGTTTCCGGGTTACTAAACAAAAACTTCAGCTCTAGAGCTGAAGTTTTTCAATTATAAAGGGAAGCTGAAATTTTTTAAAAAGTGGGTACGGATGCAAACAAAAAGACAAAGCGGCTACAGGTTAAAGAGGGGAGTCCAAATAGGGCGCCCCGTGCAATTTTTACAGTAATAGGGGAACTAGAATAAATAGAGGCCCAACTTGCACAAAAGGTGAAGGCTGCTTTACACAAATAGCCAATTTTGTAACATCGTGTTAAGAAGTTGGCTATTTGTGTAAAACTATATAGATAGACACATGCCGTCAACTGCCAAATAAATACTTAACATAGGAGTGAAAAACATGCGGGTCAGGTTTTGGATATGATTCGGGTTGAAAATGAGTACTGAAAAATTATCCAACACGACGAGAATTCTTAATCTTCCAAACTTGAAGGAACCCCCAATTTGAAACTTTACTAATGTAAAAGTTAAACTCATTGGTTAACACAGCGACCAGATTGACATCTTTTCTTGACAGAAGAGTGTCTCGTGCACATCTGAGTTTGACAGACCATAAGCGTGAAATACAATCATGATATATAAAATGGACAAATTAATAAATGACACGTCAATATTTTAGAACAAAAGACAGCTGTAATTTAAAAAAACAAAAACAAAAAAATAACAAAAGAAATGTCCAGATTTGAGCGAGTGGAAACAAGACAAAGTCAGCATTATTTCACTTTCCATTCATGAGCAAACTGTACAAATCAACATATGATCGGAGCATGTGCTTTTCGCGTACACTCAATGATTTCGCCCTTGACGGTGAGCATATGTGCTGCCCGTTTTTTTATGTATAGTCTGTTGTGGATATGTTTATTCTTGGTTATCATGTGATGGTGTTTTGGATTATGTTGAATTATAAGTTGTTGAGGCGTGTGTATTGGGTATTGGACTTGCTTGGATTTTGGTGGCGAAGGGCGATTCTCAAGGATGCTATTTAGATATTAGTCAGTACTTATTTTGTTCTGAAATTTTAAACTAAAAATCTTAACTTCGATATTTCAGGATATTTTGTCTTGAAAAATTGAAATTCAGGATGTATTGGTTAATTTCTAAATAGCAACCTTTTAAAATGGCTATCTAGTATCATTTCTACATGGAAAAATTGAACGAAAAAGAGGGATCAACAGGGAAACTTTAAACGGACTTCATGCGCTCTGCGTAAAAACACTTGTCATGTCAGCATGAGAGATTCACGAGGGCTACCTTTGTCCGGAAGAAGTGTCTATCTAACAATTAACTGACGACAACTTTAAGTCTCTCAATATATTTTGCCTTCTTTTAACAATAGATCACCATTGCTCTAGCATTCTACTTTTCTCACACTTGTTTTTTCAGCTGTCTAGATTAATAAACACACTCATCAAGGCCCATAGCCAAAGAATGTATAAAAAAAAGAAGTAAGAAAGAGAGAATTTAAAGTATATGGGCAACTTCCTTTGAGTGGGGACTGGTTGGAAGCTTGCAACTTAAATGCATGCATGTTAGATTTTAAATGAAGATTGGCTAAAAGAAACCTTTAGAAGGAAGTTCCTGATTCAGCAATACCTAAAAGGTCAGATAAGACCAATTTGCCCCCAAAAATGAAACGAAATAAATCCACCTCCAGACCAACCTTATCAACTTCATAGTACATTAGTAGGTATGGGCGCCCATCCAGATTACATGTACTCGAGGTTATAACACGACATAACCAAGCATATGACGATCTCAGATGTGTCGATATTAATAGTAACTCATAATATAGATGGACCGCGTATATACGCTTTATATTTGCAACCCTTGTTAGGCATAACCTTGGCGTTTATTAGTAAACAATGAAAATGATAAATGATTTAATTGGAACTAGGCAAAACAAGAAACGGCATCTAAACCCCCACAGTACGGTCAAACCTCTCTATAACAATATCTCTATATAACAACCATTTACTATAAAAGTCAAGTTCTTTTCAGAATCAATCTTTATGATATGTTATAATATGTGTCCTCTACAACAACACTTCACTATAGCAGCTAAAAGATATCGGAATAAACGAGATTGTTACATAGAGGTTTGACTGTAGTAAATTGTCTAATGACTAGATTAGTTTATAAGGTGCAGTTGCCCCTACTGAAGTTCAACAGTATACTTCAGGAGGCATTAATAGAAGAGAAGAAATAAATAGCAAGACCAAGGAATCTGAAACTTTATTGATACAATAATTTATCAAAGAAACATCAATATCAATGTCCAATAACAGCAACATTTTCATCCTTCAGCTAATCTAGACCTAGCAAGTAACAATATTTTTGATGTCCAATATCCCATTCTCAAGTCTCCAATGGGTTTGTATATATGATCGTATATATACATGTGTAGATCCTCATCTACAACCAGCCAGCCAGCCACTTCTCTTCTCTAAATGTTCAGCTAGATGGCCATAAATTAAATTTTACATGCTTCACTATTTCTTCTCAAACTAAAGATGGATTATACTAGGGAGGCCGCTCCTATAAATGCATATGGAAGAGAAGAGAAAATGTGATTTTTCAAATTAAAAAAGTGGAAGAAAGGGAGATGGAAAGAAGTTGGAAGCCGGGGAGTAATGAGGAATGAATGAAATTTTAAAAAGGGGAAAAAAGAAAAATAAACTATCCCTCTGAAGGCCATCGGCATTTGAATTGGCTGAGAGTATTACGTGGTACCTCTGACTATGTCTCAGGTATTATCAATCCGTATAATAAGTGGGAGAGAAGAGCAAGGCTAATAGGCGAAGAAGAAGATTACATGGAAATCATGCTCTTAAATAGTGTAATGCCTCACCAATGACTCCAACACCTCTGGGCTTGGCGAAACTACCTCCTTTATGCAGCTGCCCTGTTTGTAAATCTTAAATGTTGGTAGCATTCTGACATTCTCCGCAGTAGCAATTGCCGGGCTTTCGTCCACATCCACCTTGAGTAGATACAGAAGATGAGTATAAGTTTTATCTCCTCTACCGTCCATATAAAATCATAAGAAAGATATAGTAACTCTATTTAGAAATGGCAGCATCTCGGTCATAGGTAAAAGCTCTATATACTATACCCATCAAAACAAGAAATTGCTCGTCATTGTTTACCTTGAGAAAGTTCATGGAAGGATATTTAGCGCATAATGTGTGAAAAACTGGAGATATCTGCTTGCATTTTAGGTTGGATGCTGCTTCAAAATGGACTACAGATGCACCTGCAGTTTCCAATCATAATTACTGAATCAAGGCGAATCACAAAGTGATATTAGGATGGGATGCAGGGAAGCCTACCAGGTGATGAGATTGCAGCTTGAAACTGCTCGAGACCTGAAACCAACTCCACCTCCTTACCAAATTTAATATCGTAAACATCTTCTCCACGTGATTTCTTTAAGGCAACTTGGGCTAGGAATAATGATTCAGCAACTTCATTGTCCTGTGGAAGTTCCTTCCTCAAAACTTCATAATCTCTAACAGCTTCAGCCCATCTTTCTAGCTATAATTAATTAAGGACAATCAAACTTTAGAACTTTTGCTCAACAGAGAAACTAGCAAGGGAGAACAAATTAAAAGTTTTCTACGAAAACATGTCCCATAAATATTTGAGGGTAAGTCTGTCACCTTGGTGTTTGAGGCAGCTCTTCGAAGAAGGGCTTTAGTATAATTTGGCTGAATATGGAGAGCTTGATCGCAATCATCCACAGATTTTTCCCACTGCCTAAGTTTGTACCAGCAGGCTGCTCTATTGCAGTATAGAACTGCATTTGAAGAATCTAGCCTGAGACCTTCCCCATAAGCCGCACAAGCTTCAGTGTATCTCTCAGATTTAAATAGATCGTTGCCACGAGCACGAGCTCGTCCCACCAACCTCATATTGTTGAATAAAACTGAAACTTCAATACTTCGAGGATCAATCTGTCCAGCTCTCTCAATAGTGGTAAGTGCATTTTCAAACCTACAAATATTCGTGATTCATTCTTTACAGCCGAACTGCTGAACCTCTTATTTCTGTTACAATTTAGCAAATAAGTCTTAACTCACCTTCCCAGAGCCAGCTCCATTTGAGACTGAACAAAGGGTATGTATGCTTCAGAAAGCATCCCAAAAATTTTTGACTGGGATCCCACAGTAGATGATTCAGACTTGCGAGCATTTGATAGGATCAATTCAGCATCCTCTAATCGGTGTAGCTTCAAAAGAGCTTCCGCTCTACACGCAAATAGCTGTAAATTCAATTTCAGTAATTCAGTACCAGCACTTAACTTTTCAAGCACATATGGTTCAGAGACTGAATCTTCACTATTATTTTACCTGAGGAGATGCATCAGCTCCAGAAGCAATTGCTGCATCAGCTTCTCTCAATGTACTCCACCAATCAGCAACCCTACGGGCATCAGTGCATTTTCCAATATGTTTCTCCACTGCTTGCAACTTCTTTAAATCAGCCTGATCTGGCTGATGCCCTTGGAAGCACATATGATCTCTGGCATTTTCAACCTGTCCTAAACTGTGAGTCTTACAGGAATTAGATGGATTTCAGCAAGATGAAAAATAAGAGTGACTCCAATAACCTAATTCAGACAGGCCGCGATAGAATGCTGTAGCGAGGGCAATAAAATTCGTAAAGAAAATTAGATGGTTGATAATAATATTGTTGGTGAAAAGCTTACAAACCACTACGATTTAAGAGGGGAAAAGAAAACGAAAACACTAAGGGGTCGTTTGGTAGGGTGTATAAGAATAATGCTATATATGGTGTATTAGTAATGCAGAGATTAGTAATGCATGTGTTAGTAATGCAAGCATTAGTTATGCAGAGATTATTTTTTATACATTGTTTGGTGTGGTCTATTAAAAACTATAATGCATTGCATAATTTTTTAAAAACATAGTTATTTACAAAAATACCCTTTATATTCTTTAGTTTTAAGGGACTTTAAGGACAATTTTGTCTTTAGACATACTAATGCATGCATTAATAGCCTTGGTATTACTAATACCATGGTTTTGCTATGCATTAGCTATACACAAGATAATACCAAATAGGACTAATGCTTGTATTAGTTATACATAGGTTGAAAAAGTGTACCAAACAAAGTATTACTAATACATAAAACTAATGCAAGCATTATTTTGTGTAATGCACTCTACCAAACGAACTCTAAATTCCAAGCAGAAAGTACCGCAGAAATAAAATAAAAAAGAACTAGAGAAACATGCTCCAGATAATACTTGGGCAGCAACAAGATATTGCATTTCACCAACACCACCTACAAGTAATAATCATGATGAAAGACATGGCTAGGATGCTTCCAAGTTATTTACAGTCTATTCAACTATCACCCAAGAGAGCCCATAACCCAATGCAAAAGTCACCCTAAAAACTGAATAACAACAAGGTGTCCTAACCAGCTAATAGATGATAACATGAAAAAGAAAATGGGACAGGTAAACAACGATAACAGTAACTACTTGGAAAGGACAAACCTATATAAAAGGACCAAACAGAGGGAATATGTAACAGTGACAATGGTCACAACAATCCGAATAGTCAAAATCATTAACTGTATATCTTCCAAGGCAATCAGATCTGGTAATGACAAGACGCACCAATGGACACCAACGAAGCTCTTTCCTTTTTAAAGATTTTCTACATTTGGTGCTGGTCGAAGTGGAAGGAAAAAGGGGGACGATGGGATATGAGCTCACACCTATTGCGAGTTAACACCGTACTACTAGACTATGAGCCTTTGCTGGCAACAATGAAGATCAATCATCACATTTGGCAGATCCCGGTTTGAGATTTTGCAGGGTAACAGACACGCAATGCATCAGCTAAGGAAGTTTGATACAACAAGAACTAAGCCATATGAATCCTCTCTGGCCACATTACTTTGTCTAAATCATATCATGCCAATATTATTGCAAAATACCAGCTAAGGGAGTTTAATATTATTATCACAATATCCATGTTAGCTATATAAATCCAATGAACACATTTACCACATCAAACTTCCAATAAATTTCACAACATTATTCAAACAAAGCATAAAGATTCAAAAAGATTTCAACTTTCCTCTACTTACCTAAGTAGCAAAGATCCTAGCCGTTGATGTGCCCTAAAATATGACGGGTCCAATCTAATAGCTTCCTCACATTCCTTCACAGCCTCTGCCACCCGTTTAAGACCCATCAATGCAGCTGCCCGATTACAATGGTATGCCGGATTTCCAGGCGAAATCGCTATAGCTTTATCATAATAATTCAAAGCCTCAGCAAAATTACCCTTCTTATAATTCACATTCCCTATTCTCTTCAACTCTTCTGGATTTGATGTAAACTGCGAGTAAGTTTTTTCTTTTACGGCATTGGCAGCACCGCTAATATCAACTCCACCGCCCCGAATTATGCTGCCAATGCCGTAATTTCCGGTCCTTGACCCAAAAACGTCAGTCTTTGAAGATTTAATAGGAATGACTGTTTTTAAAATTTTACCTGAAGGGCAAATATTGCCTGTGGGTAGTGAATTTAAAGCAGGGGAATTTACAGAGCTTCTACTGGAGTAGATTAGCGGTTGAGAATCGGACCGGGACCTGGTATGACCTGGTTTGAACCGACGTGAGCTATCTACTGAACCAGAAAGTTCACCGGAGTGATTCATATTGAACCTGTTAGGATTCGGGTAGGAACCGTTCTGACCCGACATTGATCCGGATGAGCTGGAGCTGCTGCTTGTTGAAGTGGTGACTCCATTGGATTTGGGGCGGGTTGAAATAGGTGAAGTCAGATCCAGTTCCCTGAAATCAGGCTTGTTTATGTCGGTAGCGTCGTTGTTAAATTCATTGCAGCTCAGTGAGTTTTTCAACCGATCAGTTAACCCATTAAGACCCATTTCTGACATTGGGTTTTTAGTTTAGAAATGGGGAAGAAAATGCAGAAAGAGAAGATTTGAAGAAGAACTGTACATAGAGAGAGAGAGAAAGGGAAGGGAAAAGAAAGAGAAAAAGAGATGGGGATCTCGTGATATATAAAAGGCAGAAGCAAAGAATGAATGCGAGCGCTGGCCTGGCAAAAGAGAGAGGAAACGAACAAGTGAAAGTGAAAGTAAGTTTTTTCTTTTTCACTATACTTTACAGTCTACACTCTACAGAGAGAAATGGGTTTTACAGAGATAGACGAAGGAAGGGAAAGAAAATGGCAAAACAATAATTTATTACCTGGAGATATAAATTTTTCCTTTCCAAAATACAAATCCAAGATTCTTGATAAAATTTACAAACAACAAAAAACCCATAAGATATACACACCCTTATGAGATATTATTTTTCATAGACTTTCGATTAGAGAACAGATGAAGAATAAATAAGAAAATCAATAAAATAAAAACAAGATCGAATCAAGAAAGTTATTAAACTCTAGTTAGTACTATCAATTTATGTTGTAATTAATGCTAGCGAAGTGAGTATGGATCAGGATAAAAATTAGTGATTAAAAACTGAAATCAATGTAATTTAACTAATACCTTTACCATTTAACTTTTCAATCCAACTTTTGACCAATTTTAGTCATTGTTGGAAATATATTTTAATTATAAATATTTCGGGTGGAACTGAAACGGGAATAAATGGAAAGAGAGAAGATTGACTGCTTTTTTACTAAATCTAACCATGATGATTGAGCATAATTCTTTCCTAAATGTGATTAGAGAACCTTAAAGGGGAAATACTACTATTATTATTTATTGATTTATCTTTTAAATTAAAAAAAGAAAATGGTTGAAGTAGGGGCAAAAGAGTAAAAGGAGGGGTACAGTTCTTGAGAGTAGTAGCTGGCCATGTGCTTGAGAGCGGCATGCCAGCTAGGCCCATTCAGCAATACCAAGGTGTTTACAATGATGTCCAGCTATGCAGATAACGGATGGAGATAACGGTGTCATTCGTGACGCAAATTGATATTTCATGGAAATTTTTTTGCTTAATTACACGAAATACCCCTATAAATATGAATCAGTTTCAAATACAGCTCTTGTACTTTAAAGTTTAAACTTAAGTACGTACACAGTTACACCCTCTATACTGTGAGGTATATCCGTAGCACGTATATTAAAATATAATTATTAAAAGATTAAAAAAAAGTTTTAAAATATTTAATTTTTAAGAAATAGTATAAAAAAGAGGATAAATATGTTTTTATTACAAAATATTTTTATGCCTTTGATTAAAAAGGGAATAATTATTTCTCGAAACATGTAATATTTTAAAACTCATGAATATGAAATAATAAAATTTATTTACTAAGATATACCAGATATTAGTAATAAATTTCTTGCATTTTAAACATGAAAGCTATATATATTTTTATAATAATAATATTTTGGACTACGGGAATTTCTCATTTTTATTTTGGTTTATTAATTTTTTCTCTTTAAAATTATCTTAATTTACTTAATTAGATGAAATTTCATTTGAGTAGCATTTTTATCATATAAGAGATTTAGATGTTTTTAGAATAATAGGAATAACAGCATTATATTTTAGAGTTTTGGAAGATAAAAATATTTCATCAAATACATTAAATATAATCATCTTATTAAGTAATTTGTATTTTTTAAGAGCTTCAAAAGATATATTAGAAATAATAATAATAAAAATATTAAAAGGCGTGAATAAATATTTATCCTTTTATTAATTTCATACGAAATAAGTTCATACATTCTTTTTTGTAATTTTAATTTATTTCAATAATTTTATTTTACTATAGCTAGGAGATGAGGATGTTGAGATAGATGTATGGGCATACTAAGAGAGATAAGGTCAGGAATAAAGTTATTCTAGACGAGATGGGGGTGGCCCCCGTGAAGTATAAAATGCAGGAAGTGAGGCTGAGATCGTTCCGAAGTGTGAAGAGGAGATGCTCATATGCCCTTGTGAAAAGGTGTGAGAGGTTGAAAGTCGTGGGCTTGGATATGAGCGGGTCGAAAACTGGTAATGCAAAAACGGATAAATTATCCGACGTGGTCAATATTTAATACGGATAAAATCAATTAATTGCTGGATAATATGGATATGGATATCCCAAACTCGAGGAAACACCCAATTTGAGGCTTTACAAATATAAAAGTTAAACCCATTATAATAATTATCGATTTGTTACCCATTTTCTAAGTGAATAATATGGTTCACTAGTTGTGGAGGTCGAGGATTAGGGTATAAAATTAATAATAGTAAAGCGTAATTTCCTTCCATTATGGTAGCTATAGTATTACTCTTGTTTTGTCCTTTTTTTTTTTGGATTTGTAGAATTATCTGACGTTTTTTCTATCTTAATTAGTTACTATCTCGTTGTTGCTACTATTTCTTTTCATATGACTCTTTACTATTGATAATAGGCTAGATTTATGTAATTTTGCGATTGTTTATACCACAACTTGATTATGTTTCAATGTCATAATATAGTTAAAATGATGAAAAATGGGCTCTAATTGTGAATTTCACACGTTGCAGGATGAGGAGCATGTTTGAGGCCTTAAAGTTGCGATTGGAGCTACATTGGAGCAAGAAAACCCCCTAGGAGCTGAGTGCACGCGAAGACGAGAAAAAGAATCGAGGAAATAAAGGCTTGTACTAGCACGTCCACTAGCGCGACCGCGTTAGTCCAAATGGCTGAGGCAGAATGTTAGGTTACTAGCGCGGCCATTAGCGCAGCCGCGCTAGTCCAGTTTCAGAAAATAAAATTCCAGGGGTAAACTTGAAAGTCTGGGGCTAAATTCACTTAACCTATATAAGGTCAAGCTTGCCCAAGGATTGATTATCAAGGTTTTCATAGTTTAGTGCAAGAAAAAGGGAGGCAAGAGGCAAGGATGAGATTTTAACATCAAGTTCTTCTTTTCTTCCTTTTGTTTTTACGATTTGTGATGAAATTGAATATTATTGAGATAAACACTATTATGAGTGGCTAAAACCTATTGTTCTAGGGTCATGGGTGAAACATGAATGTTGTTGTTAGGAGTTTAATTTAATGAAGTTGATTTTATCATATTGGTTTGTTTATTTAATTCTGTTCTTAATTATTTTGCTGAGTAGCTAACAGTGAGATACTACCTACGAATTTAGAATTGAACTCGAAAGTGGGAACTCTAGATTGCATATAGAATTAAATAGAGCAAGTTCTTGAACCTGGGCATCAGGGAACGGATTCGCAATTAGGATAGAAATATGTCTAATTGCCTTGCTTGGTTGAAATATAGGAATTATAAATGTATTCTTGTTAATTTTAATTCCATAGACATATAGGCATTAAGTTAACTTGAATTGGCGAGTAAGGACTCGACAGATTCTTATGAGTAATATCAACACTGTAAATCAGCAATCTAGATAAATCAATTAGTTATTTTAAGCCAAGAACGCAACACGATTGTTAGCTAGCCCGTGGCCCTGGAATATTCTCTCCTAGTGATTGTTATTTGAAATTTCTATTTGTTCGGTTCCTTTCTAGTTAATTCATTACTTGATAGTTTTAGGTAGTAAATTATTTACGTCTATATTTTGTGAAAAATCTCTTGGATAGATAAGCTAATTGAGTTTGAATCAGTCAATAGTTAATCACAAGTCTTCGTGAGAACGATACTCTACTCACTACTTTATTACTTGACGATCACGTGCACTTGCATGAGTGTTTTTGGTCACAACAACTATTTTTATATTTTAATCTACTTTATTGTTGTGGCTGTGCTTACATGAACCGAAAGTCTATTAAAAAAAGCATCTCGCATAAGGTCTACGCATACAATACCCTCTGTACATTCTATAAGTGATTGTTGTATTTTACTTAATATTGTATTGTGGGCCGGGCCCGGGCCCGGGCCTAAATAGGCCTAACGGGCCTGGGCTTTGGTGGGTTGGGCTCTGGCGGTCTCAGGCTAAATGGTTCCAAAGGATGGAACCGACCCGCTATGGTCCTAAGCCCACATGGTCCTGGGCTCACGGGCCTAAGTGATCCAGGCTATTTTTTTGAACTTTTTTTATCTAAGGCATTTTTTTGTAAATGATATATATATATATATATATATATATGTAGAGTATCAGTGGCGGAGCCAGGATTTCATTAAGGGGAGTCAAAATATATAAAAACAAACTCACCAAGAAGTCAAGGGGTATCATTATATAGTATATATACATATTTTTAAAAAAATTACAGAGCTAAACAGTGTAATTTTTCGACGAAGGTTGTCGGTTGACACCCCTTGGGTGAATGTGGCTCCACCATTGTATAGTATATATATATATATATATATATATATATATATATATATCCTTATATTATTTCTTGTAAATTATATTATATAATTGTGACTTAAATCTTCTAATTCAAATTTAAAAAAAAATTGCAAATAGATATCCAAGGGAATGTCTTATAATTTTTATTATTACGACATTAACAAAAAATGACAATATATTTCTTAGTCTTCCTTCCCCCAAATGGAATGAGCATAACAAGGCGCTAATACCACCATTAAAAGGAAAAAAAATTAAAGAATATGTGCCAAAATACAAGTTACATATTAGTCTACATAGTATCTCTAACAAATTTCATAAACTCTTCAAGGTTCGGAGGAATTTACATTGATGGTGGCGGAAAAGAAGCTTGTTCATTACCGCTTCCAAGCAAGCTTAGTCTTTCGCTACTCGTGTGACCCCGCCTCATGGCTTTCAGAAGGGCCTGTGCTTGGTCGTTGGGGTTTCCTTTTCCTCAACCAATTCGGTTGTATCAGCCCTGAGATTGGTCTAATATTTTGTTATGAGCTGCCTGGATTGAAGGTCGGAAGGTCAAGGATGAACAGTAGACAAAGACAAAGGAAAGAGGAGCTGGGGTTAACCTCGCTGCTGACTTGGGAGCAGGCTTGCTAACCTTCGGCCATAGTGAATAGTCACGAGAGAAGTTGTTTAGGGACCTACGGAGCTAGTGACCAAAGCGGATTCAATTCATATTAAAACCAGAAAGCAACATCCTACGCAAGTTCCGCTAGCATTTCTTCATATGCTTCGTCTATCTCCGGTTGTGATTCAGCAAGTCCAAAATTTCTTCTTTCCAAACGGATCCAGTCTCTTAAGAGTACTGATTTTTTCAAGCTCTCTCTCATAGACGCTCTATGATCACCAATTTGAAGTCTTGTTTGACTGAAAACACTCTCTGATGCCACTACTGAAGCTTGAACACTTAGAATATCTCGAGTCATCCTTGAAAGAATTGGATAGTATTTTTCTTTGGCCTTCCACCATTCCAAAACATCAAAGGAGCCGTAGGGATTCTCTGGTTCAAGTCCTTGCGACAAATAAACTTGAGGCTCATTTAGTTGTGAAGTACACCAATATTATCACCTTGGGAACCCTCGAACTCCGTCCAAGAACTAAGTGTTCTTAGGCACGCAGTTCTTTTAGATGATTGCGAACTACACTCATTAGGAGTTGGAACATTTGGTCTAGTATGATCTAAGGCTAGTTGATAAGCATTATAAATTATTTGAGCATTAATTTTAATTGAGGACTTTGCATTTGCAAGTGTAGCAAATTCCTCATATGAAAGATCTAAAGCGTTATAAATATTTGTATACTAAAAGTGAGGACCTTCTAATTTCATGGTAGGATTTAACTTAGAGGCAACACCATAAACAGGGGAGATAGGGAAAAAATATTTTTTAAACTTTTCTTTCATAAAGTTAATAGCACGTTGATAAATTGCCCCACCCTTTAAAAATTCAGTAAACAAATTTGCAAGTGCTGCAATATAAACTAAACAATTAGAAGTTGTAGGATAATATTGCCCAGATAATTCATTTGTAGCTTCATGAAATTGTTGTAAAAAATCTACAAGAATTTGAACATTAGCCCAATCTTGATTTGTAAGGTGCTCATCATCATCATCACCACCAACATGAGCATTAAACGTTGCGTTTATTGAGTTTCTATATTCATATGCAACAACTAAACTTGCGTACATATAATTCCACCTAGTCGGACAAGCTTTAGGAACCTTTTCTTTCACTAAGGCCAATTTCATCACATTTTTAAAATATTCCCTAAGTTTACTTCTACGATTTGAATAAAAAACCAAATAAGAGCCATTTTAACCTTTTCAATTTTCACATTTAAAATTTTCATACCATCACCAACGATTAAATGTTAAATATGATAAATACATCTAGCATGGAAAAATTACTAAATGTAGGATTTAGTGTAGTTGTAAGCAAGCCTATAACATTAGTATTACTAGAAGCATTATCCATTGAAACTGATATTATTTTATCTCTAATACAAAAATATCTATAAATATATGCAACGTGTTAGCAATAAACTTACCTGTGTGACGTGAATTAATTATTCTATAAGCAATAATGCGCTTTTGCATTTTTCATTCCTCATCAATCCAATGAGTGGTTATATAGATGCAACTGTGTTAGCAATAAACTTACCTGTGTGACGTGAATTAATTATTCTATAAGCAATAATGCGCTTTTGCATTTTTCATTCCTCATCAATCCAATGAGTGGTTATATAGATGCAACTGTGTTAGCAATAAACTTACCTGTGTGACGTGAATTAATTATTCTATAAGCAATAATGCGCTTTTGCATTTTTCATTCCTCATCAATCCAATGAGTGGTTATATAGATGCAACTGTGTTAGCAATAAACTTACCTGTGTGACGTGAATTAATTATTCTATAAGCAATAATGCGCTTTTGCATTTTTCATTCCTCATCAATCCAATGAGTGGTTATATAGATGCAACTGTGTTAGCAATAAACTTACCTGTGTGACGTGAATTAATTATTCTATAAGCAATAATGCGCTTTTGCATTTTTCATTCCTCATCAATCCAATGAGTGGTTATATAGATGCAACTGTGTTAGCAATAAACTTACCTGTGTGACGTGAATTAATTATTCTATAAGCAATAATGCGCTTTTGCATTTTTCATTCCTCATCAATCCAATGAGTGGTTATATAGATGCAACTGTGTTAGCAATAAACTTACCTGTGTGACGTGAATTAATTATTCTATAAGCAATAATGCGCTTTTGCATTTTTCATTCCTCATCAATCCAATGAGTGGTTATATATATGCAACTGTGTTAGCAATAAACTTACCTGTGTGACGTGAATTAATTATTCTATAAGCAATAAAGCATTTTTGCAATTTTCATTCTTCATCAATCCAATGAGTGGTTACAATAAAATAATCACAGTCGTTACCACTCCTGCCAATATCAATAGTAATAGCAATGCGACAATCTATATGAGTAAATAAATAGCGCAAATATTATTTATGTACATATTTATATTTATAAATATCGCACTTTACGGTTGCACGAGGCCACCCTTTATAAGTAGGATTAAAAACTCTTCTAATATAGTGCACAAAATGAGGGTTAGAAAGAAAAGTATAGGGTAAACACATAACAGTAACCATCTTTGCCAATTCTTCATGATCTTTATTTGGATCGTGATATAAAATATCACCGGTAACAGTGTTAATTCCCGATTGAACTAGATTTGATCCGGTACTAGGGTTAACCTCAGTACCTACACTAGTCTCCTCTTGCTGCGCTTTCATTTGAATATATCTAGCTTTATCTCTAGGGTGTATCTTTATGTGTCTAGTCAAATTACCCGTACCGCTACAGTCTCCAATATATTTATGCGCCATCAAAGCCCCACAAGTTTTACACTTAGACTTATTTTGTTCTTTTAGTTGAGTAAAAACATAGCAAACAAGAGATGTTTCGGGCCGTCTAGAAGGTTGTCTATTAAAAGTAGGGGTTACTACAAGAGGGTTAGGCGGGGCATCATTTGGATTATTATCAGTTAGGTTAACAACAAGTCTAGTAGGTGTATCATCTAAATCTGGTTGCGTTTCATCTAACTCAACATTTTCCTCATCAACTTCATCAATAGTTGCATTAGGATAAAGAGCATTCATATATTCATTATTTAATTGTTGACCTAGTGCAACATCATGGACAAATTGACTATTGGTAAATTAAAAATATGGGTTATCACTATCAAGAATAACAGGTGGAGGAGGACGTGTAACAGGTCTGGGTCGGGGAGCCGGGGGAGGAGTAGTAGCTTGGCGATTAGATTCACCAATTTTAGATTTTCCCTTACCACCAAACTTTTTTTCAAAGAAAATGCCATATTAATTATAATTATACAAACTAAAACAAACAAACTTATAATATTAAAACTTAAGAGTTGGAACGAGTTTACCGATTTGACGAACAACTTCTTGAAAATTGAATATCGTTGAAGACTTGAATACTTCAATTCATCAACTTCACAATTTTCCACAAAATTGTAATAACAAAGTAAGCAATTATAGAAGAAAATTAGAGAGAGATTGATGAATTTGTGAGTAAAAATGAAAGAGTGAGGGAGTATTTATAGTTGAGAATAGGGAAAAAGTATAATTATAAAAAGTTTGGGGCAAAATGGCTATTTTTTTAAAAAGCGAAACGACTGAAATTGCAAGCCAATGGCTACTTTTTAAATTTCTAACCGTTGGCTTTTTAAAAAAAATAAATTTAAAAATAGTTGTTGGGCCTGTTTGGCCCGGTCGAATTGGCCCAGGCCCGCCTACCGGTCCCGGGCTCGCGGTCTATTTGGGGAGGACCGGCCCATGGTGGGCCTTAAAGACCGTTTGAGACCGGCCCGTTTGAACTGGACCGTTAGGCTCGTTTAGCCCGTGGTCTCGAGGGGCCGGGGCGGTCCCAGATTGGGCACGATCCACAATACAACATTAATTTTACTATAGCTAGTTATGAATATACCTAAAAGAAAGTACGAGCATAAATAAGCATTTGATATAAAAATACAAAGAGTTGTATTCCAAACTGATTCATCTTATAGAGGTATTTAGTATAATTAATCAAAAAATATTTATGTATCAAAAATATTACATCAAAGTAATAAATACATAATGTATACAAGATAGATTACTTTTCTCGTCTAATTGTACTTACTTAATATTTTATATTTTTTTATGTGATACTATTTTTTTGTTTTGTTATAAAACGTACCTTTTATATTTAAACATAATTAAACTTTAATCTTCTTATTTTATCTTTATAACATAATTTTTAAGTCAGACCAATGTTGTGATATGTTTAGTACCATAATATTATGATTTTTTTTAATAAATTTAATAACTCGTCAAACATATTCACATGAAATATAGTGAAGAGAGTATGTATTTCACCTAACTCATAACTCATAAGACAAAAGCACTCGATATATTATCATATTTAAATAAGACAAAGTATTTTTATTACTTTAAATTTTCAAGGGTAAGTTTTTACTTCTTACAAAAATATTGTATGAGCTATTTATGTAATAAAAAAAATTACGCTCTTCATTTCAATTTATGTGTCTTAGTGTTATTGGACACAAAGTTCAAGAATAAAAGGAAAACTTAAATGTCATGGTCTTAGGCTGAAGATATATATAATGTATCAAGATATCCTTAATTTTTGTGGTCTTAAATATGACATTTGAAAAATTAAAGTTAAAGAATTATTAAATACAAACATATATTATTTTTATTGTGAAACAAACTAAAAAAGAAAATAATATGCTTGAATCGGAGAGAGTAATTAATATAATTGAAAAAATCAAAACTCATATTTTGAAAATTTTAGAAGAACAAAAAATAGTTTTTAATACTTGAAAAAAGGGAATATCAAACCAAATTGAAATACTGAATTCTTAAATTCAACTTTTAAGTGTGTTTGGAATATTCGGAAGGAGGTTCGGTCAATTGGGGTGGAGCCGTAAGTCGGAGACAGGGGAGAAGTAGCTATCACGGGCTAGGTGTTGGCAGAGACGTGGAATTATGATCACGCCACCATCCTGCCAGGTCAGCATATATATTTACTCCTCTCTCCAGAGGCATGGGCTGTTATCAGGTGCACAACGCTCCACTGTGAGACAGTGAGCCTTTGGCTTTCTCCTAACGGAAAAAATTTCACCCACATGGGCATGCATTTTACAAGTATGATAAATAAGGGACTGCTGATTTGGCAACATGTGATCACCATGCTGCTATTGGGCCCTACTCTTATGACGTGGCTTGCCTATACACTATTATGTTGGACGAGCATAATATATAAATATGCCCACAAACTTGGCATTAGCTAGCACTTATGTCCTCCAATTTTAGGTGTGTGCTAGTAGGCTCCTCAACTTGTCTCCACTTTGTCCGGTGGACACTCCAACTTACGAAATGATTATTTATAGCCAATATTAAAACAATGCAGAAGAAGGAGAAGGACTCAGAAATTAATATGAAAAATTTGAGAGAATGAATTTGTATTTGTAGCCAATGTTGGGCTAAAAATTGAAGAGGTGCAACTCTTTAAAATGAGTGTTTATGCTAAACATCCATAACATAAAAGCTATAACATAAATGGCTAATTTATGCAATTATAAATCGGGAATTGAAGAGGGAGGTTAATTTTCAGTTACACAACCGAAAAACTGAAAACGGATAACGGAAAAATATTTAATATTCTGTTGGATTTACTATTAATATTAATATTTTGTTATTAAAATATATATTTAATAATATTTATGTTAACATTTACTATTAACAAATAAATTTGGTCCAAAAAATTAATCAATCATTTGACCAAATCCAAATCCAAATCAGAAGCCGGAGCCAGAGCCGAGCAAGCGACGAAACGACGGCGTGAGGCTTGCCTTCTTCTCAACTCTTTAAGAGCTAGAAAAAGAGCAATTGCTTATACACCCATCAAAAACCTCTTCTTCTTTCAATATGGGACAATGTCCCTTTGTTTGGGGGGGGGGGGGGGGGGGGGTCTTAAAATTTTTATTTTTCCTCCATTTCCCATTCACCCTCTTTTAAGCCATATTACTGCTTAAAACCCCAACAATCCCCCACATGAATGGGGACTGAGCTATATTACGGAAATATACATGAAACACTGTGAATTCAGTGAGCTTAGATTAACTTTTGATTGTTTACATTTTCTATTTATATGTTATTCTATGTTTTCCAGAATTAGTTTACTAATTCTGTTTACTAACAAGAAATTCATCTTCAAGTGAAAATTGAAAATTTCATAGCCAAACATTGATTTTGAAAAAAAAAATCGAAAAAGGATTTTTTTATTAGCTAAACGGGCTCTAAGATATTTACGAAATATAACTACGTCAATAACTCACATAACATAATATTTGTGTTGCATCACTTTAAGAACAACAATAACTCCATTTTCCTACCGACCTAATAACGCCTGATTTCATGAGTTTTTTTTTAAGTGAGTCTAAAAAGGAACTTCAATTTGGTTTTAACGATGATTATATGAATATTATATGATGATGTTTGATCCGACACATAGTTTAAGAAAGGAAAAAATATTCTTAACGCATAAAAAAGTACCTTTAGAAATTTTCATCTTAAAAAGTTGTCATTTTTTTGTAACACATTACCTCAAAAAAAAAAAAAAAAAAAGGACTGCCACATAAAATGTTACAAACATTCCTAACTAACTTGCACAAATTCAAGCTAACGTCAATTTAGACTAGGAAATAGTCGGCTAATTTCCGAAGCTAATACGCTCTTAACTCTAAATTTAGCTAGGATACTCGCTAAGGCATTTATTTTGTTTTCTTAACAAATATTTGTTACTGATCCTAGCTAAATTTCAAAAGAAGTTCGTTTGCTCAAAAGCTTTATTGAAATATAGTTTGTAATATTCCTAGCTAATCTTATAAACATCCTAGTATTTTTCCAATGTCTTTCCTAGTATGTCTTGGCTATTAATTTTCCATTTGGTAGGTAGCTTGACATTTTATGTACTTGGCTTGAGGTTATTTTAGAATGTAAAATGAAATTGAAAAATAGGAGTACTTTTTAAGAATATACAAACTATATATAATAAGAGTTGTATAATTTTTCCAAAAGAAAATATAAAAACTGATGTTACTATCTAAGAGTATAACGTAACAATATTCTTAAGCCACCAAAATTTAACTTTATATATAATATATAACATGTAAGTGTATAGGTCCGAATTTGATAAGCACGGTAACGGATAAGCAGGACATAGGACGGGATCGACTACGATATAGCGACCGACGATCGTCCAAATGAAGACCGACGACTAGAAGCGGGCAGCTGAGATAGAATAGCAATGGTAACTTAAACTCAGAAATAGACAGGAAGAATATTCCTTTGGATATTCTCTACGTTACTTTTTAGGATTTTTTGAGAATGCCCCTTATAAATAGGAAGGGAGAGGGAACCAAAGGGGGATCTGCCTTTTTAGGAACCAAGAATCATATTGTAAAGTTGAGAGAAGAATATACGAAAGAGTTATCTTATTCACTTTATTCAAGCACATGTTATTTAATTTTCATCCATAAATCTCAAAAATTCCACATTTATATCAACTACATACCTTTTCACGCCGTCAGAGAGAAGAAACACCCAATCATACAATCATTAGGCGAAGGTGTATGGGGTTGAATTTGACCGACCACGTCCCTAAACCAGTACGACCGACCGCTGAACATGTGTTAGCCGAGACAGAAGGACGACTTAGGGGTAATAGGAGAAACGACTCCATAACTTCGTTGGCCCCTCTATAGCGTGTACTTTATTTCTGTCCTTTAATATTTAAATAAGGATTCCCACTATATAAAGGGGATCCAAGCTTTGTAAGAGGCAGATTTCGATATGTACAAGTTCTCTTGCTCTCTCATCTCTCTAACACACACACTCTCTCTCTCTCTCTCTCTCTCTCTCACACACACACATATACTATTGCTGATAAAACCGATTATCAAGAACATCCTAGGGTTTTATTATTTTCGATTACGATTTACTCCTTCACTTATTTTGATTCATTTGCTTAAAAAGTATTTAATAACTTTTGAATCAAACAATTTGGCGGCGTCTATGGGAATTTCGGTAGTCGAAATCATAGTTCACACCCAGGATATCAAAAATAACAATCATTGTCTTTCATACTCCATAGAAACCAACAATGGCAGAGAAAGAAGCAAGGTTGAAGTTGACAGCAGATGTCTCGAGTAACCTCATAGGCTCCCTCAATGAAGCCGGTAGAGAAAATCCCGAGAACGTACCAAGTAATGTACTAGAGGGGGAGATCTCACCCTCTTCAATCGAAGATCTGATTATCTTGCATGAAAAAAAGGCTTCTACGTATGCGGCAAAGGAAACATCCCCAGTAGTCAAGAAGCTGCTAGAGGAATGATTGACGAGAGCTCTAAGAAACATACTCGAGAAACCCCCTCAGAGAAATACCAAAGATTCGTCAACGACAGAAATCGCTGCTACTGGTGGTGAGCCTAGCGCTATATGAACGAGCAGCGCCCATACCATTGTCAGCGGTAACGATGGTGCACTCGCAACCATCCTTAAGAAAATGGAAGAAATGGAGAACGAGAATAAAGTGCTTCGTGATCAAATGAAAGAGCACCAGGAAAGGGTGGAGAAGATACCTGGCGCCCCTAAGTTGCTGCCGAAGCGCGACGTGGGAAGGTTTGTCGAGCAACCATATAGTGAGGAAGCTTCTCCTCACACAATCCTAAAAACCTTCAAGATGCCACCGTACTTGAAAATATACGGCGGGACCACGGATCCGGAAGACCATCTGATCCATTATGTAACCACTGTAAAAGGCAATGACTTATCGAAAGAACAAGTGCCATCCGTGTTGCTGAAAAAGTTTGGAGAAACTTTGACAGAAGGGGCGTTAACATGGTACTCTCAACTACCAGCTAGATCAATATCAACGTTCGAAGAGATGGCAGACAAATTTACCACCGCTCATGCAGGAGCAAAGAAGGTCGAAGCTAGGGTCAATGACATCTTTGCCATCAGGCAAACAACAAGTGAAAGACTCTGGGACTTCCTGGCCCGATTCAACAGGGTAAGAATGGGACTACCAAATGTATCATAAGGAATAACGGTCGCAGATTTCCAAAACGGGTTGAACACGGATGGATCAAAAGCAACCAAGAAGCTGCTCAATAGACTCATGAAGTATCCCCCCACCACGTGGGAAGAGATTCATAATGCCTACTGTGCCGAAGTAAGAGCAGATGAAGATGATCTTAACGGTCCTACCCAACGACTAAAGTCAGTATAATCAGAGGTAAGGAGGGACCGACGCAACGACGGGCGACGGGAACAACTCCCACGCTTCAACAGAGAAAGGCATCATCCCTACGTTAGAACTCCCAATCCGCCTCCTCCAAGGCATCAAGATGCCGTGCCGCGATATGTCACCCCGCTTCGAAACAAAAGAGGTATGCCCCCATTATTATCCGCTTATAACTTTTGTGTCTCCCCTTCAGAAATCGTGTATGCACTGGAGAAGCTGGGCACGAAGGTGCAGTGGCTGCAAAAAATAAAATCAGACCCTAGTGCAAGGAGGTCGAACGTATGCAAATTTTATCAGGAAAGAGGACACAAGACTGAAGATTGTATAGGTCTACGACAGGAGGTTGTTAGAATGCTGAACCAGGGATACCTGAAAGAGCTGCTCAGCGATAAAGGAAGGGCTAATTTCGCCAGAGGATGCGACCAATCCCAAGGACCACCAGAACCACCTTCTCCAGCACGCACCATACAGATGATCGTCGGTGGCGGAGATGACTCAGCGATCAATCATGTAAAGTTCACCACCACCCACAAGTCAAAGCGCACGATCGCTCATGAATGGTATGACGACTTCAAAGACAGTATCACCTTCGATAAGTTTGATACCGGCGGTTTGTCTTTCCCTCATTACGATGCTTTAGTTATAACTTTACGCATTGCTGATACTGATGTGAAAAGAATCATGGTAGACGACGGATGCGATGCGTGTATTATCCACCAAAGAGTCCTCATGCAAATGAGGCTCGAGGATAAGATAATACCGTGTTGCATAACACTAATGAGTTTTAACAATACAGTGGAGCGGAACTCCGGAGAGATATCATTGCCAGTCTTGGTAGAGGGAGTCACGCTGGAAACAATATTCCACATCATGAGTCAGGAAATGGCTTACAACGCCATTATAGGGCGTCCTTGGATACACGCCATGCGAGTCATTCCCTCGAGCTTCTATCAATTAATCAAATTTCCCACCCCATGGGGAATATTCAATATTCGAGGTGAGCCACGTACCGCCCAGCAATGCTACCGGATCGCCCAAGACTGTATGCATACCAAGCAGTTGAAGGGGGCAAGCGCGGAAGCATAAAAATCAGCCATGTCGAGGACTAAAATCAACCTGCCGGCAGAGGTAATTAGGGACCCAAATATTGCAGAAGCTTGCAAAGCGACAGTCGAGGACCTCGATCTGGTCCAGCTGGACGATACCGACAATGCAAAGAAAGCCTATATCGGGCACAACCTCTCTGATCTAGGTGAGCACCACAAATTCTTAACTAACCATGCATATATATTTGCTTTCTCTCATTCAAATATGCCGGGGATCCCAAACGACATCGCCACTCACAAGTTGCATGTCGACCCACTTTATCCGCCCGTATGGCAGATGAGGAGGAAATTCAATGCCACAATCAACGAGGCAGTCAGTGAAGAAGTGGACAAATTGCTAGCCAATGGTTCCATCAGGGAATCAAAATACCCCCAATGGGTCGCCAATGTGGTCATGGTTAAAAAGAAAAACGGGAAATGGAGAATGTGCGTAGACTTCACCGATCTGAACAAGGCATGCCCAAACGACTCCTTCCCCTTGCCCCATATTGACCAGCTGATCGACGCAACAACATGGCACAAACTGCTAAGTTTCTTGGACGCCTACTCTGGCTACAACCAAATCCTAATGGCCGAAGAGGATCAAGAAAAGACTACTTTCATCACCTACCAAGGGACGTACTGCTATAAAGTGATGCCCTTCATAATAAAAAATGTGGGAGCAACATACCAAAGATTGGTCACCAAGATGCTCAAGGAACAGCTCGGCAAGACAATGGAGGTTTACATCGATGACATGTTAGTAAAATCGGCAAAGAAGGATGACCATATCGATCATTTGAAAGAAGCCTGCGAGATATTGAGGCAGTACGGGATGAAATTGAACCCAGAAAATGCGCCTTGGCGTGGCCTCGGGAAAATTTCTAGGCTTTCTCGTATCACAACGAGGTATCGAAGTCAACCCGGACCAGATCAAGGCCATGGATGCAATACCTGAGGTTCTGAACAGCAAGAAGCAGGTACAGAAACCGACGGGGCGAATAGCTGCCATGTCAAGGTTCATCTTACGATCCTCGGACAGATGCCACAAGTTCTTCAGTGTGCTGATGAAAGATCATGGGCTACAATGGAACGAGGAATGCATCGAGGCCTTACGGAAATTAAAAACATATCTATCTTTGCCACTACTGCTCGTCAAATCAGACCCAGGCCAGAGTCTACTTGTGTACCTGGCTGTATCCGAAGTCACCGTCAGCGCTGTCCTAGTCCGCAAAAACAAAGGTACTCAATCCCCTATTTATTACATCAGCAAAACTTTGATAGATGCCGAGGTGAGGTACCCACACCTCGAAAAACTGTCTCTGGCACTGGTCGTAGCTTCACGAAAGCTTAGACCCTATTTTCAATGCCATCCCATAAAAGTAATAACAACCTCCCTCCTAAGGAGCATCCTACATAAACTCGAACTCTCGGGTAGGCTTGCCAAATGGGCCATAAAGCTCAGCGAGCATGACATAACCTATCATCTAAGAACCACAATCAAGTCGCAGGTACATGCCAACTTCGTCGCCGACTTCAGTGCAGGGATATTGCCGGAGGTAGAACAAGAGGCCCTCCGCGCCTTTGCCCACATCGACCTCTGGACCCTCTACACCGACGGCACTGCGAATGCCTCGGGATCGGGATTGGGACTCATTCTCGAAGTCCCTATAGGTGAAGTAATACGCCAGTCCATACGATGCCCCGAGATGACTAACCACGAGGCCGAGTATGAGGCTGTAATTGCATGTATGAAATTAGCCATCAAATATGGGGCCCATTGACTCATTCTCCACTGCTACTCTCAACTCATCATAAATCATATCACTGGGACTTACCGAATCAAGGAACAAAGGCTACAAAAATACCAATCAGAAATCTATAAGCTAATGCCTGAGTTCGACGAATGTCACTTCGAGCAAATCCCCAGGGCACAAAACGTCAAAGCGGATGGTCTAGCCAAACTAGCAGTGGCCACAAAGAATATCAACAAAGAAAATATGGTTACCTTACTCCATTCGGCCGTCGACCATGTCGAGGTACTCTCTTTAAACTTAACTTGGAATTGGCACAACCGGCTTGTATCCTATCTACAGGATGGAACACTCCCACACGACAAAAAAGAAGCTAAGAAGCTTCGGGTGCAAGCTGCCCGATAGAGCCTGGTAAATCATGACCTCTACAAAAGAACATTTGGTGGTCCCCTTGCTAAGTGCCTCGGGCTGCATCAAACAAGACAAGCGTTAGAAGAAGTTCACGAGGGCCACTGTGGAGCCCATACAGGAAACCGCGCACTCGTCCGATGCCTCATCCGCACCGGTTATTACTGTCCTACCATGAAAAAAGAGGCAGCAGATTATGTTCGAAGATGCGAACAGTGCCAAAAGTACGCCCCTATGATACACCAAGCAGGGGAGCACCTCCATTCAGTCACCTCGCCCTGGACCTTCATAAAGTGGGGAATGGATATAATCAGCCCCCTGCCTGCAGGACGAGGAAAGGTATACTTTCTTTTAGTTTTAACTGACTATTTTTCCAAATGAGCGGAAGCAGGTGTGTACGCACAAATACGCGAGCAAGAGTTCATCGCCTTTATATGGAAAAATATCATATGCCGCTTCGGCATCCCCAAAGAAATCAGCCGGGACAATGGGCCCAGTTCATCGGTAGGAAAACAATCGAGTTGTTCGAGAAATAGCACATCAAGCGGATACTCTCTACTCCGTATCATCCCGCCACTAACAGCTAAGCCAAATCTTCCAACAAAATGATATTGAACATATTGAAAAAGAAGCTCAAGGAAGCTAAAGGGTTGTGGCCCGAGTTACTGCCTGAAGTATTATGGGCATACCGAACTACGCCCAAGTCCAGCTACTCACTGGTCTATGGGACCGATGCATTCATACCCGTCGAGGTCGGGGAACCAAGCCCAAGATATTTCCATATCAGTGGGGCACACAACGACGAAAGTAGGTTTCAAGATCTAGACGAATCTGAAGAACTAAGAGACATGGCCCATATAAGAATGACAGCCCAAAAGCAGCAGGCAGAAAGATACTACAACAAGAGAGCCAAAGTAAGATCGCTCAAAGTCGGTGATTACGTCTTCAAAGCCAAAACACTGGCATCAAAAGACCCGAATGAGGGAAAGTTGGGGACCAACTGGGACAGACCATACAATATCATAGTAGCAGCAAATAAAGGAGCATTCCAATTAAAAACAATGGAGGGAAAACACTCCAAAACAATTGGAATGTCGCCCACCTCAAATACTTCCACTTCTGAAAGGCATCTACTTAGTCATACTATTTTTCCCTGCTCCGAGTTTTGTCCCAATTGGGTTTTCTCAGAAAGGTTTTTAACGAGGCTGCGAAGGGGATACCTGGTGGCATCAGAGTGCAGATTCATCACATCGGCCAGTCGACACGGTCTCCAGGCCAATATAATAAAGGGACTACACTAGTTATTCCTCCATTGTATGAACATTATTTCTCCATTGTATGAATAGATTTTCTCCATTGAATGAACAGAAATCTCCATTGGATGAACAAAAATCTCCATTGCACAAACAAAAGTAATCTCCATTCTACGAACGGGTCTCCACTGAGCAAATACCCTAATGGCTAAGGCCATCGGCATAGGGTTCGACCTCGCTCAACTACGATGGATACTACTTCGACGACAGTTAAAGAAACATCCAAATGGCTAAGTCCATCAACATCGGGTTCGACCTCGTTCAACTATGACGGATACTACTTCGACGAAAGTCGAAGCAACATCCTAATGGCAAAGGCCATCGACATCGGGTTTGACCTCATTCGACTACAATGGATACTACTTCGACGACAGTCGAAGCAACATCCTAATGGCTAAGTCCATCGACATCGGGTTCAACCTCATTCGACTACGACAGATACTACTTCAACGATAGTTTAAGCAACATCCTAATGCTAACGCCATCTACATCGGGTTCAACCTCGTTTGACTACGACGGATACTACTTCGACTATAGTCAAAACAACATCCTAATGGCTAAGTCCATCGACATCGGGTTCGACCTCGTTCGAATACGACAGATACTACTTCGACGATAGTCGAAGCAACATCCTAATGGCTAAGGCCATCGACATCGGGTTCGACCTCATTAGACTACGATGGATACTACTTCGATGACAATCGAAGCAATATCCTAATGGCTAAGGCCATCGACATCGGGTTCGAACTCATTTGACTACGATGGATACTACTTCGATGACAGTCGAAGCAACATCCTAATGGCTAAGGCCATCGACATCGGGTTTGACCTCGTGCAACTATGACAGATACTAATTTGACGACAGTTAAAACAGCATCCTAATGGCTAAGGCCATCTACATCGGGTTTGACCTCGTTCGACTACGACGGATAGTACTTCGACGACAGTCGAAACAACATCCTAATGGCTAAGGCCATCGACATTGGGTTCGACCTCGTTCGACTACGACGGATACTACTTCGACGACTGTAGAAGCAATATCCTAATGGCTAAGACCATCGACATCGGGTTCGACCTCGTTTGACTACGACGGATACAACTTCGACAACAATCAAAGCAACATCCTAATGGCTAAGGCCATCGACATCGGGTTTGACCTCGTTCAACTATGATGGATATTACTTCGACGATAGTCGAAATGACATCCTAATGGCTAAGTCCATCAACATCGGGTTCAACCTCATTCGAACAACGACAGATCACTTCAATGACAATCAAAGCAACGTCCCAACGGTGAAGGCCCTTAACATCATTTCGACCTCGCTCAAACCACGAAGAACTTTTTAACGAACAACAAAAGCAACCTCTACGGAGGCTAAGTGCTATAAAAAGAAAACCCAAGGAGGGAAAAGCAATAAGCAGACAAAGCAATAAAATCAAAGTTTATATCACAACAAAAAATATATTTACATTCACCCTCACGGACGGGCCCCAGTACATTCCACAAACAAAAAATATATACAAACTTGTGGCTACTTGTCTCCCCCTGGGCGATAAACATCATTATACCAGGAATCCGAGTCAAGGCAATCGACGTCCTCGAAAGTACAACCTTCCCCATCAGGAGAGTCGAGATAGTACCCGCATACTTCACGAGCAGTGCGAGCCTCGCGCCGCCGTGCTTGAACTTCCTCCTCTTTCACCCGGCCCTCAGCATGAAGCTCTCTATACACGTCAAGTTTAGCCTTTGCAAAAATCCACATTTCATGCGCACTACGATGCGTACTCCGACCCGACGAGGGACGAGATGGAGAAGGCTGAGAAAGGTGACCCGCTTCCTCTGACCTTGGGGGAGCGACCTGCCTAAGTCCAGTGATTTCCGCCATCCTGGCATCGAGCTCGGCAGTCAGGTCCGCAATCCTCTGATGAAGGTCGACATTCTCCGTGGCCACCCCTCGACTCAGTTCAAGCTCATCATCTTTCGCCCTAAGGAGCACCTCTAATTCGCAGTTACGGGCCACAGCTCTCATCAGCTCGCTGTCCGTCTCTTCTAGCTCAGCCCCCCTACTCTCTAATTGGGTCAGCCTCTGCTCAAGCCCCTCGCAGAACACCCAAAACTCGGGGTCCTACTGGTAAAGGTCGACCGCCGCTTTATGCTTAGAGCGGTACCTTCGATATTTCTTCAACATCTTTTCAAAGACGGCCGCCCTTTTCTGCTCATGGCATCCCCTCTCCAACTCCAAAATAAGGGTATGAAAAGAGAAGCAAAAATAAGCACGCTTCGGGTCAGTCTTACAATACGCAGAAGAGAGAAGAAGAATAAGGATTACCAGTAAAGCCATGCCGGCAACCCTTCGTGATAGCTCCGCATCATTCACGACGTTGAGCGTCTCTCTCTCCGGGGCGGAACATAACAAAGTAAGGGCCGATACAACCTGCTCGCTATTCCGCAACAAGTTGTACGCACCTAGAATCACAATACACGGTCGGACCCGTCCATCATCATCTCTACACGAGTAAGGCTCTTCACAAACTCATCCACATTCTCCTGAGCGATGTCAAAGTCCGATTCTTCAGCTTCCTCACCAGGTCCATCAACGTTGGTCGATGGCCCCCCCTCAACAGCACGCGCTGAGCTAGTACCAGGAGTGGCATTCCTCTGATGGGCCGACCTTCCAGATAAAATAGCGTCGGCCATAAATATAGGTCTGTACGCCGTTTGGGGTACCCCACTTCCTTCAGCTTTGATGGCCACCCCCTTGACCGTTTCAAGCCTCCTCATTCTTCTTTCCAATGATTCCTCACCGTCGGAAGACTCGTCCGCGGGTTGCGGGCCCGGTGCCAACGATACTGACTCCCTCATGATCGTAGTCATAGACGTGGCCCCCTATAAAGGAACTAGAGGGAGACCCTCTCGGAAAGACTCGCATAATATATCACGAGCATCTGAGGCAAAGTTGGATCGCAAGGGAGTAGGGACTGGCGCCCTCTTCCTAGAAGCACCTCGGCTTGTCGCCATAAAGGTAGATAAGTGATCGGGGTTGCAAAACTTACAAAACAAAAATTAGAAATCTACCTGAAAAGACTCTGGGGCCATAGCACTGCATGAAGGAAGTCCACATGCGGGTCTCTTCCGCATATGGCAACAAGTCGGCAACCCATTTCCTGAGACCGGTGATGAGCCGGGGTGGATGAGCCAGGGCTGCAATACAAGAGTTAGGATCGCAACAGTCACAAGTAACAAGGAACTTAACAAACTGCAATACCGTTTCGAATTCCACTTCTATGGGAATCTAGCAGGGTAGAGACCACATGCTCGGTCCTGATAAAAAAATATTTATGCCAGAACCCGCGACTCGCTCGGTCGTCGATTTTGACCACCAACCCCTTCGCACCACGTCTTCTTAAATGCACCATGGTCCCTCTCAGATAACCGGCAATGAAAAATTGTAAGAGATGATGGATCGAGACTTCACATCCGACAAACTCCGCATACTTGGTTAGTAGCCGAGGCACTTTTAGGGTATATAATGTAAGTTAAGTCGGGCACACGTTATAGAATCGGTAAAGCTCCTCTGCCAAAGGTAAAAGAGGAAGTCCATAACCGATCAAAAAGGGATATTCGTAGAAGGCACAGTACCTTGGCCTATGAACATCTACGTGATCTCTCCCCACTGGAACCATCTCTACATGGGAGGGTATGCCGTACTTCATACGGAGATCCTCTAAGTGATTTTACAGCGACTCAGAAAGCACCGGAGTCGGCATGGGAGAGTCCTTGTTTAAATCACTTCGGGACAAGAGATGCTTCGGTAACAATGCTTCCACCGTAAGAGGACTGATATCCTATTCCTCCTCCATCTCTCTACCATCGGAAGGGAGCGGCATATTTGATGGAGCAGCTTCCGAGACCCTCTTATCGTCTCGGCGAGGTTTAGGCATGACTTCGTTTGAGAAAGAATTGCACGCAACACAACGAAGAAAGAAATTTCCGACCAAAGGAAAAGTACCAAAATGCGAAAATGGACACTGAAGGGTTGGAATGTTCTTACAAGTGATCAAAAGTTTGAATCAGGTTAAACCCTTCCCCTATTTATAAGGTTGGGTAGTGCCAGAATCGAAGAGGCAGACTTCGAATCAGCGCGGGAAACCAAGCGCCAAAGCAACTGTTTCCCTACCTCGAGAGTACGCGCAATGATGATGCATGCGGGCGCTGGCGTCATACAAAGAAAGGCATTTCGTTTCGGCGTTCTGATAGTTATGATTGTTGTCTCCTTCCTATTACGTATGACAAAGTCAAACTCTCCTAGAATAGGGGCACCGATTACGCCCATCGAGGGCGCATCTCGCTGCGACCCCAACGAGCGGAAGGACTAACTGTATAGGGTCGAATTTGACCAACCACGTCCCTAAAACAGCACGATCGACCGCTGAACATGTGTGACAGAAGGACGACTTAGGGGTAATAGGAGAAACGACTCCATAACTTCGTTGGCCCCTCTATAGCGTGTACTTTGCTTCCGTCCTTTAATATTTAACTAAGGATCCCCACTATATAAAGGGGATCCAAGCTTTGTAAGAGGCATATTTCGATTTTTACAAGTTCTCTTGCTCTCTCATCTCTCTAACATTCTCTCTCTCTCTCTCTCTCTCTCTCTCTCTCTCTCTCTCTCTCTCTCATATACTATTGTTGCTAAAACAGATTATCAAGAACATCCTAGGGTTTTATAATTTTCGATTATGATTTATTCCTTCAATTCTTTTGATTGATTTGCTTAAAAAATGTTTAATAACTTTTGAGTCAAACAGAAGGTTCCTTTACATTATAACCATTGTCATTTCTTGCATTTATTGCACATTTATGATATTACATATTTTATCAATCTTAGTATATTGAACTTACTAATTAATGTTCTTAAGCTCTTCTCACTATTTATGAGTTTCGTGCTATTTGATCTAAAATTTATTAAGTTCAACTGAGATTCACCCCATTATTCTGTTACTAATTAGTTTAGCATTTATTTGTTAAACACTAAGTAGTTGTAAATGCTACTTATATATTTATGTTAATTCATACACATCGTCACCAACGAGTGCAAATGTAACAGTACAGGTACAAAAGGACGTTCACAAGTACAAAAACTATGTAAAATTAGTAAGACTTTGTACGTTAGACTAATTCAACTGGGGAATGGAAAGTTAATCACGCAGTACATAAACATAAGTAGTACAAGTTAAAAGCACCAAGTATGTCTGTTATTCTACTTGTTTATTAAAGACAAGGATTCTTTGTTAACTTAATTATGGTTATTGGGTAGTTTTTTCAAATAATAATTGCAATGTGCATTGGTTTTTTGGCTTTTTATAAATTTGGTTTTAGTTTTATGACCCTACCTTTTTTTAATGAGAGATTTACTTTTACACGTAAAAGATCTGTCTTTTACACATAAAAGATCTAAAAAGGTCATTTTCTTAAATTTAAATTGGAAATGATCATGATGTACAAATAACACAGCCGGATTCAGGATTTGAACTATATGAGTTCAACTTTTAAGATATTTAACATTCAACTCATTATATTCTAAATTTATGGGTTTATATTAATTATTTGTCATAATTTTAGTAAATCTTTACCTATAAATTTATATTTCATGTCGAAAGTACTGAATGGCAGATGAATCCGATAATAGAGAGCAACAACAACAACAATTACCTAGTATAGTCCCTCAAGGTGGGGTCTAGGGAGGGTAATACGTACACAGGCCTTACCCCTACCCGAAAGGGCAGAGAGGCTGTTTCCAATCGACCCTCGGCTCAGAAAAGGGAAAGAAAAACAAAAACAAAAACAAAAACAAAAGAGCATTAGTAACTCCAGCAAAAATCACATAAATAATTATCTAAACATAAACCATAAATAAAATGGCATGCAATAATATCGACCAGTAACTACCATAAGGGGGCACAATACAATACGCAGATCATCTATGGAGAGCCCTACCAAACCCCCACCCCCCAGCCCCGTGGCAGAAGTATGAAAAATTCTAGAAGCCCCTATTCTACAACCTTGATACTAGACCTCCAGACTTTCCTATCAAGGGCCATGTCCTCGGAAATCCGCATTCTAGCCATGTCCTGCCTAATCACCTCTCCCCTATACCTCTTGGGCCTCCCTCTGCCTCGACTCGCACCAACCACCGCCAGCCACTCACAACTCCCCACCGGGGCATCAGGGCTTCTCCTCCGCACATGCCCGAACCACCTGAGCCTCGCTTCCCGCATCTTCTCATCTACTGGGGCCACCCCTACCTTCTCCCGAATAACTTCATTCCTAATCTTATCTAACCCGGTGAGCCCGCACATCCACCTGAGCATCCTCATCTCCGCAACCTTCATTCTCTGAACATGGGAGTTCTTCACCGGCCAGCACTCCGCCCCATACAACATGGCATGTCTAACCACAGCTCTATAAAACTTCCCCTTGAGTTTCTGTGGCACTTTCTTGTCACACAAGACTCCTGATGCAAGCCTCCATTTCGACCACCCCGCCCCTATGCGGTGAGTGACATCCCCGTCAATCTCTTCGTCCCCCTGAATCACCGACCCAAGATATCTGAAACTGTCCCTCTTGACGATGACCTGAGATCCAAGCTTGAAGTCCCTGCCTACTTCGCTCGGATCGGCGCTAAACTTGCACTCCAGGTACTCTGTCTTAGACCTGCTTAGTTTGAAACCCTTAGACTCGAGAGTCTGTCTCCAGACCTCCAACCTCTCGTTAACACCGACCCTCATATCGTCTATCAGGACTATGTCATCAGTAAATAGCATACACCATGGCACATCCCCTTGAATATGGTATGTTATAGCATCCACCACCAAAGCAAATAAGAGAGGGCTAAGCGCAGATCCTTGATGAAGCCCTATTACCACCGGGAAATGGTCTGAGTCGCCACCCACCGTCCTAACCCTAGTCTTAGCTCCATCATACATGTCCTTGATCACTCTGATGTAGGCTTCCGGCACGCTCTTCGCCTCCAGACACCTCCATAGCACCTCCCCTGGGACCTTGTCGTACGCCTTCTCCAAGTCGATAAACACCATGTGCAGGTCCTTCTCTTATCCCTGAAGTGTTCCACCAATCTCCTGACAAGGTGGATAGCTTGTGTAGTGGAGCGGCCCGGCATGAAACCAAACTGGTTCACGGATATAGACGTCATCTCCCTCACCCTCGCTTCAACCACCCGCTCCCAGACTTTCATGGTGTGGCTTAGTAATTTGATACCCCTATAGTTGTTACAACACTGGATATCCCCTTTGTTCTTATACAAGGGCACCACTGTACTCCACCTCCACTCCTCTGGCATCCTCTTAGTCCTGAAGATCACATTGAACAACCTGGACACCCACTCCACTCCACTCCTGTCCTACCTATGCATTTCCAGAACTCCACCAGGATTTCGTCTGGCCCGGTCGCTCGACCCCAACTCATCCTACGCAAAGCCCCCACGACCTCCTCCACCCTAATGCGCCTGCAGTACTCAAGGTCTCTATGACACTCTGAATTCCCCAACTCCCCTATCTCTACGTCTCGATCCCCCTCCTCGTTAAGCAGGTCTCGAAAGTACGCCTGCCACCTCTGCTTGACTTGAGACTCCCCCATTAGAACTCTACCATCCTCGTCCTTGATGCCCCTAACTTGGTCTAGATCCCGCACCTTCCTCTCCCTTACTTTAGCCAACCTGAATAACTTCCTGTCCCCGCCTTTCTCCCCTAATTCCTCATACATGCGACCAAACGCCATATTTTTAGCTTCCGTGACCGCCAGCTTCGCTTCCTTCCCCGCCACCTTGTAGTTCTCCCTGTTGACTCTCCTTTCTTCCTCGCTTATGCTCCCAGCCAACTTAGCAAACGCCGCCTTCTTCGCCTCCACTTTTCCTTGGACTACATCGTTCCACCACCAGTCACCTTGATGTCTGCCTGAATAGCCCTTGGCTACCCCGAGCACATCCCACGCTGCCTCCCTAACCAAGTTCGCCGTTTCTGACCACATTGCGTCCGCTTCCCCAGAACTTCTCCAAGCTCCACCATCAACTAACCTCCTCTCCAACTCCTGGCTTTCTCCTCAATCAAAGCTCCCCATTTAATCCACGGCATGCCCCGAGCACCCCTCCTCTTCCTCTTCACCCAGAGACTGACATCCATCACTAGAAGTCTATGAAGAGTCGAAAGGGACTCTCCTGGAATAACCTTACAGTCCTTGCACAACCCTCTATCGCTCCTTCTGAGGAGGAGGTAATAAATCTGAGTCCTTGCTATAGAACTTTTGAAAGTAACCAAATGCTCCTCCCTCTTCTGAAATGATGAGTTCGCAATCAAAAGCTCGAAAGCCCTGGCGAAATCAAGTAGCAAAGTGCCTCCTCCATTCCTAACCACAAGGCCAAAGCCACCATGCACCTCATCTTAACCACCAGCATCAGCCCTAATATGACCATTAAAATCCCCTCCAATAATACTAACTTTTCAGATTGGGGAATACTACTCACCAACTTGTCCAAGCCCTCCCAAAAGCGCCTCTTAACCTCCTCATCTAAGCCTGTTTGCGACACGTAAGTGCTGATGATATTGAGGACATAACCACCAATAACCAACTTAATATACATTAACCTATCATTCACTCGCCTAACCTCAACCAAGGATCCCTAAGATCCCTATCCACCAAGATACCCTCTCCCTTCTTACCCCTCACTACCCCAGAATACCACAACTTAAACCCGTCTACATTTCTCGTCTTCGACCCTTTCCACCTAGTCTCCTGCACACAAGCTATGCTGACCCTCCTTTTATGAAAAATCTTCACCAACTCAATGGAGGCCGAACCCGCAAGGGCAAGGCAACCAACAATGGCGACATGACCAAGGTGGCTCAAACCAAAGGAATTGGAACAACAACAACAACTTTTCTAACCGGAGTTCAAACCCCTATGTTCCTCCAAAGGGTCAATATTCGAACCAAGGGTTTTCTAGTGAATCTAAGTTTGAAACTATGCTTGAGAGAGTGTTGCAAAATCAAGAAAAATCCAATACTTCAATGAGGAACATGACCGAGGTTGTTGGATATCATACCGCCTCCATCCAAAAATTGGAGATGCAAATGAGAGACCTCTCCAAAGAGCAAAATCCAAAACAAAAGGGAACACTGCCTAGTGACATAGTTGAAAATCCAAGGGGTAGTGGGAGTGGCCCTACTTCTCACATCATGGCGATCACTACTAGGAGTGGGAAAGTGATACATGGAGAGGGTGAACAAACAGTTGATGTAGAAGAGTCCGAACAAAGGGTTGAGGTTGATGAGCCAAGTGTTGTCGAGGTTGAAAAGATTCCGTAGGAGTTGAAAGTGCAAAAAGAGAACCCGGAAGAGGTGAAGGAAAAAGTGAAAGAGACACCAAAGCTCTTCCACATATTACTAGACCTCCTCCCCCATTTCCTCAAAGGCTCGCGAGAAAGATTGATGATAGCAAACTTGAAATTTTTTACGACATTCTCATGCAATTAACGGTAAATATCCCATTTGTGGAAGCTTTTCAAGAGATGCCTGGGTTTGCTAAATATTTAAAGGATTTGATCACAAGAAAGAAGACCACAAAGAATGAGGTAGTAAACATGACTCACCGGGTTAGCTCTATTATTGCCACAACCAAAGTCCAAAAGAAAGAAGACCCGGGAGCTTTCACCATTCCTTGTACCATCGGGGCCCGTGATTTTGCAAGAGCCTTATGTGATAATGGGGCTAGAATCAACTTAATTCCTCTTGCCATCTATAAGCAAGCATGGTTAGGAATGCCAAGGCCCACTAGTATGATATTGCAAATGGCCGATCGGTCAATCAAACGCCCGGTGGAAATTGTTGACGATGTACTTGTAAAAGTGAGGAAGTTCCATTTGCCCGCCGATTTTGTAATTCTTGATTATGAGGTTGATAAAGAAATCCCTATCATTTTGGGGAGACCATTCCTAGCCACGGGAAGAGCACTCATGGATTCGGAGCGGAACGAAATTAAATTCCGGGTGAATGATGAAGAAGTCACATTTCAAGCGAGCAAGGGTATGAAACTACCCCATGAGTATGAGAGCATTTCAGTGATAGATGTTGTTGATGAGGTAAAAGGTGCCATCGAAATGAAAATGGAAGAACAATGCCTTGGTGAGGCATTGACGTCTATTTTGGTTAACTTTGATGGTAAAGACATGGATGGGTACATGGAGTCGGTAAATGCATTGGAGGGCCTTGGTTCCTACACTTATACTCCAGCAAAGCTTTCTCCTGACTTGGAGAATAGGGCCACACCTCCCGCAAAGCCATCAATTATTGAGCCACCACAACTAGAGCTCAAGCCACTTCCTCCACACCTAAGGTATAAATTTCTTGGCTCTAATGATACTTTACCCATAATCATTTCGTCTTTGTTAAATGATGTGCAGGTGGAACAATTGTTGGAAGTCTTGAAGGAGCATAGGCAAGCCATTGGATGGACAATTATGGACATCCGAGGGATTCCCGCGGGAATTTGTGAACACAAGATTCAATTGGTGAGTGACACAAAGCCAAGTGTGGAACATCAACGATGGAACCCGTCAATGCAAGAGGTGGTAAAGAAAGAAATCATCAAGTGGTTGGACGCCGAGGTTGTCTACCCTATTGCTGATAGTTCTTGGGTGAGCCCAGTGCAATGTGTACCGAAAAAGTGAGGCATGAACGTAATTGAAAATGAGAAAAATGAGCTCATCCCAACAAGAACGGTGACCGGTTGGAGGGTGTGTATGGATTATAGGAAGCTCAATAGTGCCACATGCAAAGACCATTTCCCTATTGTTGATGCCCAATTTTTCCCTGAATATTTTATATACCCAAAATACTTTCAAAATAACATATATATGCATATATGAGCAAACCCAAGAGTTTTGGTACTTTACCAAATTTTTAAACCAATTTATTACCTATTTTTATACCATAAAATCCAATAATTATTCCCAAAACTATCATTTTGGAAAATAGCTTATTTTTATTCTCATATTTACACCAAAATATGAATAACATGATTTTTGTACATTTTTACAAATTCACTTAGTATTTAAAAAAAAAACCAAATTACACATAATTACAATATTAACCCCTTTTAAGATTTAATTGTAATTATATTTATAAAATTAACTCCTATATTTTTAATTCAATAATTATGCATTATTAATCATTTTAGTACATTTGATTTACTTCCAGAAATTATTTTGCTATTTTTTATAAATTAAACAAGGGAA
>MDKF010375256.1:0-19008 GCA_026770625.1 Nicotiana glauca
ATATATATATATATATATATATATATATATATATATTGAGGATGAATAATTATTGGACCATTAGAGAGTGTCAGATTTGACCATCTCGCCTCTACTCCTTCGGGATTAGGCGGGATACTCACTGAGTACACATTGATTACATACTCATACTACACTTTTATGCATTTTTGTTGCACAGGTATATTGCCTATAGCAGCCTACTGGGCGTAGCAGCATGGATGACTCTGGGACTAGGTGAGCTTCATTGTTCGAGACGACTCGCAGCTAGTGTAGTTCCTTTCAGCATTTTTATTTTTTATACCCTGTCCATTGTATTTCAGACAGATGTTGTATTTTATTTTCTTTATCGATAGTTGCTCATGCACTTGTGACACCGGGTTCTGGGATGGTTTGAGTATTGTATGAATTGTTTAGCATTTAAATTCGATTTGAGACTTTATTCTTTAAAATTTTCTAAATATGGAAGGAAAATCCTGAATTTCAAAAGTGTTAAAAACGAGATTTGATTAAGTAATTTGGTTGGCTTGCCTGACAGCAGTGTCCGGCGCCACCACGACCCTTAGTGAATTTTGGGTCGTGACACTACCACCCTAATGTTCAACCTCCACATGTTTCTATCAAGAGCCATGTCCTCGGAAATCTGAAGTCGCACCGTGTCCTACCTGATCACCTCACCCCAATACTTCTTAGGCCGCCCTCTGCCTCTTCTTGTACCTGCCAAAGTCAACCGCTCACACCTCCTAACCGGTGCATCTAGGCTTTTCCTCCGCATGTGTCCGAACCATCTAAGTCGCACTTCCCACATCTTGTCGTCCACGAGAGCCACGCCCACCCTCTCCCATATATCTTCATTCCTAATCTATCCAGCCTAGTGTGCCCAGACATCTATCTCAACATCCTCATTTCTGTTACTTTCATCTTCTGGATATGTGAATTCTTGACTGGCTAACACTCTGCTCCATACAACATGGCCGATCTAACCACCGCTCTATAGAACTTACCTTTGAGTTTCGGTGGCACATTCTTGTCACACAAGACTCTAGAAGCTAACCTTTATTTCATCTACCCCACCCCAATACGGTGTGTAATATTCCCGTCGATCTCCCCATCTTCCTGGATAATTGACCCTAAGTGCTTAAAACTTTCTCTCTTGAGGATGACCTGTGAGTCAAGCCTGACCTCCACATCCGCTGCCCCCGTCATGTCGCTGAACTTACATTCCACATATTCTGTCTTAGTCCTACTCAACTTGAAACCTTTAGACTCTAGGGACTACCTCCATACCTCCAATCTCCCATTAACATCGCCTTGCGTCTCATCAATCAGAACCATATCATCAGCGAACAACATACACCATAGCACCTCTCCTTGGATATGGTGTGTCAATGCGTCCATCGCTAGAGCAAATAAGAATGGGCTGAGTGCATATACTTGGTGTAACCCCATAACCACCGGGAAAGGCTCTGATCACCTCCCACAGTCCTAACCCGAGTCATAGCTCCATCATACATATCCTTTATCGCCCTAATGTAAGTCACCGGCACACCTTTCACCTCCAGACACCTCCAAAGGACGTCCCTAGGGACCTTGTCATACGCTTTCTATAGGTCAATAAATACCATATGCAAATCCCCCTTCCTATCCCTATATAGTTCCACCAACCTCTTGATAAGGTGGATATCTTCCATAGTAGAATGACCCGGCCATGAACCCGAACTGGTTTTTTGATATAGGCACCGCCCTCTTTATCCTCCCTTCCACCACCCTCTCCCAAACTTTCATGGTATGACTTAGTAACTTGATATCCCTATAGTTGTTACAGTTCTAGATATCCCAAAAGGATGTAACTAAATCCCCTATTGTAAGGTACTAATAATAGATTGCATACAATTTGTAAGTAATACTTATTTAGGATGGGTAGTATACAAAATTAGGACAATTTTGGTAAATAAGTTTCAAATAGTGTATAGGAAGGAAAAAAAATCCCTTCCAATTTCTTCCATTATTTGTAGGGTTTTTAGCATGGTATGTTAACATATTCATATAATTGGCAAAAAATAGCCCTAGTTATAGATATTGGCACCAAATAGCTAATAAATGTATATCACAATAATAATATGTATATCACAACTTTTTCTTCTTCTTCTTCTTTTTTTTTTGAGCAAATAGGAAATATGTATATATATTAATACTTAAGGAGGATCAAATACATTCTTCCCATACTTGGTGTCTCTAAGGATACTTTCATTACCTAGGCTTGCCTAAGTGTTGCAAGCATCATAAGAAAGTAGCTTAACAAAAATACATTGTTCTAATAAGTCTTTTTCCATAAAACACTTAACATAAGAGGGGGGGCTTCAACAAAAATCTTCATTCCTTCACGTTCCTTCTTTGCCTTTTTTGCCATGTGATGAGCTGCATTATTCCCCTACCTGAATGTGTGCCAGAGGATTATCTCCTTCTGCTGGTGCACTAACCACCTGCATGCATTAACAATATCATCATAAAGAATATTTCCTTAAATGATCAGTTGTATAGCCTTCATAGAATCTGATTCTATTTCAAGCGGATATAGGCTCCATTCCTTAGCCATGTTGAGTCCTTGTAGTATAGCTTTCAGCTCAGCTTCTAGTGATCCACTAGCATATGATGACTTCCCAAACCCTACAATCCAGTGTCCTTTAGAATTCCTGAAAGTGCCCCCCAGACCACTTTTTTACGTAACAATGTTGTAGCTAGCATCTATTTTAAGTTTAGTCCACGCTACTTGTGGCTTGTGCCATGCAACTTTAATATAAATTTTAGGGGGAGTGAAGATGCTTTTTTAGTAAGGAGTTTATATTCAGTAGCCTTTTTAAAGATAAAAACATCATTGATTAGGGAGGATGTGTTTTTTTTATTGTTATTATTCCTATTTGTCCATATATACCAAATTATGAAAGGTAATAGAATGTCCCAATTGATGAGATTGTTAGTCATTGTGTATCTATAATTTTTTAGTTGGATTAGCCAGTGATCACCTGAATTTTTGTAGTGGTAATGCCAAACAATCCTTTCCCAAAAGGGCTTAATAGCCTTTCAATGTATAAAAATGTGAGCAATTGATCCTTCCTCCTTATTTCTACAAACTGAACACATAAGACCTATATTCAAACCAATTCTAGCCAGGTATTATCTACAAAGAACCCTATTATGGAGACATTGTCACAAAAAATATTTTATTTTATTGGGACAATATAGCTTCCAAATCCATTGGAAGTCTTGATAGTTACTATTAGAATATTCAAGTAAATTAAAGCAAGTTTTAGTAGTGAAAACCCCCTTGGAAGTTAGTGACCATATAGGGATCACTCTTTGGACCTTTTCTCCAAATTCTGACCTTTTTAATAATGCCCTTAATGTGACTTGGGATTTCAAGAGAAGATTATCAAAGTCCCATTTTTTCCAATTAGTAACTCCTTTAATTTAATAGCTCGTTCACTTTTTTTAAGAGGGCCTTCCATAGTAGCTCTAAGGTGTCCTACCCCAGGGATCCAATTAACTTCCCAAATATTTATGTTAAAGAGGATGTGGGGTGACCAAATGATTCCCTTACTGCATAACTCCAAAACCCTTTTTGATTCTTTTTCAAATAAAAGAGTTTTTGTTAATAACATTATTAGAAGCATAGTTGGAGATTATAAGAGTAGCCCAAGGAGAGGTGGGATTTGTGAGCATTCTCCAAACCATACTAGCCAATGTGCAAAGGTTCTTTGAAGTGGCACTATATATTCCTAGACCACCACTAGATTTTAGTTGGCATATGGTAGACCAATTTATTAGGTGTAATTTTTTCTTTTTATTGGTAGATCCCCAGATGAAATCCCTTTGCACCTTGACAATGTTTTTGAGAATCTTTTTTGGTAGTAAGGTATATTGCATATAGTGGTTTGGAATTGAATTTAAGAAAGAGTGTGCCGATATAGTTCTGCTGGCAATAATTAGAAAATTCATCTTCCAGGCAGCTAGCTGGGATCTCATCTTATCAATAATGAATTGGTAGTCTCTTGGCCTAGGAGTGTTATTCAATATAGGGAATCCTAAGTAGGTGCTAAAAAAATCACTTTTCCTAATACCTAGTATGTTTGTAATATCTTTTATGTCTGGTTCAAGACTATTGTTTGAAAATAAAATTTTGGATTTAGCTAGGTTAATTTTTTGCCCTGAAATTTTACTGAAATAGTCAAGACCTTCTTTGATGGAGTAACACGATTTCTTATTTGCTTTAGCCATCAAAGTGAGATCGTCCGCAAAGAACAGGTGGAAAAATTTAGGACTCTTCCTGCTAGTAGTTATTGGATCCCATTTCATTAAATCTACCTGATAATGAATATATCTTGAAAGCATTTCAAGACAAAGGATAAAGATATAAGGCGAGATGAGATCCCCTTGTCTAAATACCCTAGTTGCCTCAAAAGAATTTGCCACAGAACCATTTACTAGGACAGATATTGAGCTAGTTGTAATACAATTTAACATGAGTTTAGAGAATTTGGGAGGGAATTTAAAGTATTGAAGGGTGTAAAAATTTTATTTTCATTCTTTGACTATAAATAATATTATTCTTTGTATATCAATAATATAAAGTTATACATATAGTTATTGCTGCCTTTATATCAATGTATATCACAATAAAAATATTATATTATTTGAATATCATATTGTATAGCACATCAGACATATGTATACCAAAATAGATATCATAAGTTTATTTATCTTATTTGTGTACATCAAAAATTCTTTGTATACTGAAATATTATGTACTCCCACAATTATATTTATTATTTTTATATTTTAGAACTTGCTTAAATATGCTATATCAAAAATTTATTTTTCTTTTTTGATCAATAATTAATAATTATATTATTTGTATATCACAGTGTATAATATAATAATAATGTGTATATTAAAAAAATATTAAAATTTTATTTTCCTTCTTTGTATAACACGTTTCAGATTGAAAACTCAAGTTCAAGGCGACTCCACATGTGTATCCCCTATTGTAACCCGTGTATATCTCTATGTACATCAGTGATATCTCATATATATTATGTGTACCTATGTTTATCCATAAAAAATTATGTTATATATACGATATAAAATGTGATATACACGGGCGTCCATAAAAACTTATATGTGATATACTCTGATGTACATGATATACAACGTGATATACACATGTTCCATTTGGATTTTTTAGGTCCGATTTTTTGCTTGAAACTGGTCTAAATCACTTATATTCTTGCTCAAAATTTTTATATAGGCTTGTTTAGGTATTTTCAACCAATTTTAATCACACCCATTCATTCAATTCAACCAAAAAAAGGAAGAGAGAAGAAAAATAAAGTTGAAATATATTATTTCTCTCTTAGTTTTTGCTAATCTTGCTCAAATTTTATATATAGCCTTGTTTAGGTATTTTCAACCAATTTCAATCACACCCACTCATTCAATCAAACCAAAAAAAAAAAAATAAAGTTGAAATGTATTTTTTCTCTTAGTTTTTGCTTATGATTTTCTCTAATGTGAGATCAACCATACCTTTTCATCCCACTGATTTTTTTTGGCATAATTTGCAAGAATTGTTGCTAAACTATGAGAGCAAAAGAGAAGAGATATAAGAAGAAATACAAGGAGAGGAAGGGGGAGGGAAGCCAAAATAAGCGTGAATTTTTTTTTGAGAAAGAATATAAAAGAGAGTAGGTTTTTTAGGGCTTGGCTATATAATGCTAATTGTTTGGGGCTATCTTTGCCAAACCTAATATAAGGCTAAAAAATTACCAACTTCTATTGTGGGTTGTTATTGCTTTAAAAGACTCCTGTTCCATTATTAATACCTTCAATTAAGGGATTTAATTATATCCTTTCCTTTTTTTCCCTCTCATCTTCTCTCTCCTTTTTTTTTTTATATCAAAATCCCTTAATCTACACCCAGAATCTCTATCTTCTCTCTTTCCACCATTACCAACAGCTTTATATTATTAAAAAAAAATATTTTAAAATTGTATGAGAACTGTATCATTATGTATTTGAATTGTATCAGATACATCAATGCCTAAAATATAAATGTATCATACTTGTATCACAATTATATCTAACTTGTATCCACTATATTAATAAACAAAATAGTACCTGATATAATACTAATAAATTGATATACATTTATCATAATTGTGATACAAACTGTGAAATTCATCACGAATGCACAACTGCTCGTAACAATATACAATAAATATAGAATTATCATATATTTATAATATAATTCCTGCAACAATTATGATATATATACAATTATAATACAATCGCGATACATTTCTGAAAAATTATGATATAATTATGATCTTCATCTTCTTCAAGTTTCAATCACAACTCAACACTAAAAATTTAACATAACTGTATTAGTATTGTATCAAGTATTATTTTGGGTATTGATGTATCATATGTAAGTCACATACAATAAAGATTTTAGAAAGAAAGAAAACAAGATTCAAACTTGCTCACTACTTCATTCTAGAGCAATATTTCGGATTTCATCATATTGCATCAATAAGAAATAGAGATTTTGGGTGATGAATAAGAAAGAAAGAAGTTGAATTCAAAAGCTTTGGAAGAGGAAAAGAATTTGTAATTTTGGATGGGGATAACTTTGGGTAAGCAAGATTTTGGTAACCGAAATTTCTTACTATGGGTAAGAATAATTTTGGATAATTATTAAGAAAGAGAAAAATATTTTTGTAATCCTTTGTAAAAGAAAAGAATCTTAAATGTAGGAGGAATTCTTGAAAATGAGGGTTGAGTGTCATATAACTGATAGGCAAGATTTAAGGGATCTTGAATTTCTTCTTTTTAATGATTTTGTATATAATTAGTAAATATAGATATACAAAGTAATTAATATGGAACATAAATAAAGGTGGTAAATAAGTTTCTATTATAGTATAGCTAGGTAAAAAACCCTTGTTATAGAATGCCAATTTTTCTTATTTTTATTTCCAGCCTAGCATGAGATTCTGAAAAGTCAAATTGGACACTACGCTTTCCCACAAGCCAATTAAATAAAAGCCCAAATTACCAATTCAAAGGCCCAAAAAATCCAGCCCAAACCCATCCAAAACCCTAAATCCACTATATACATTCATATCTTTAGTTTGCCAAGTAGGGCTTCACTTACTCTCTGCGCGCGCACACAGTCACACACAGCGGAGAGAGGCGGAGGAAAATGCCGGCAGGTCATGGATTGAGGTCGCGTACGAGAGATTCATTCTCTCGTGCATTCAGAAAGAAGGGTACCATCCCACTTTCAACCTACTTGAGGATTTTCAAAATCGGGGACTATGTTGATGTCAAAGTTAACGGTGCTATTCACAAGGGAATGCCCCACAAGTTCTATCATGGTCGTACTGGCCGTATCTGGAACGTCACCAAACGCGCCGTCGGTGTCGAAGTTAACAAGCAGGTGCTCTCTCTCTCTCTCTCTCACACACACACACACACACACACACATTAATACAAATATGTTTACTCTTCAATTGTTTGTTGATTTGTAGCTTAAAGTAGTTTATTGATTGTTTGTACTTGTGTATTGGAGATCTGTTAACAATTTTTAGGGTTCAATGAATGAGGATTCATATTGCTGACCATGACTAGTTCGGGAAGTTTGGGATTGAGTCATAGTTTTGTTATGAAATTGATGAGAATGTAATAACTGATATTGCATACTAAGCTAATGTGAAGCCTCAGCCTTTGTCAATAGAATGCTAAACGGCTGACAGTTATTTGGATGCAATTGTTAATAGAGGGAACTAAAATATTGTGAAAAACTCGAGTTATTCATGCTTGAATTCATTTCTTATCAATCCTGTCTTTTACATAAATAATTTCTGGCATCAAAGAGAAGTTATCAAATGTCAATCAACCAACTATGTTTGATTTCATTTCTAAAAGAATTTAGTTATTATTTCGTAAATTGTGTAATTATTAAAAGTTACGAATGTCGATCAATCAACTATCTTTCAACAAACTGGGGTTGATTGTGGATGTAATAATGTAAATGGTTGAGATATATATTTTCATTTGATCATGAAAGCAACTTGGTTTTCTCTCCTTTACTAGTGCATTTGCCAGTATATGCCAGGATAATCAAAGGCATGCTATTTATTTCTGTATTCCTCTTTTTTGCATATTTGGGTGTGGGGAGTGTAGCTATTTATTTACTTGATTTACTAAATTGGAAGTTTAATGGACTGAGGGTATCTTGGATCTCTGCTCTCCTTGTTTTTGTTTTTATGCTTATGCATTGTGCCTATTTTAAATTTTGTCTTGCTTGTTCTGGATCTCAGGTTCGTAACAAAATCTTAAGAAAGAGAATCCATGTGAGGATTGAACATGTTCAGCTTTCCCGATGCACTGAAGAAGTCAAAGAAAGGATTAAGAGGAATGACCAGCTAAAGGCTGAGGCCAAGGCTAGAGGAGAAGTTATCAGCACGAAAAGGCAACCCCTGGGACCCAAACCAGGTTTCATGGTTGAAGGCGCTACATTGGAGACTGTTACCCCCATCCCATATGATGTGGTTAACGATTTGAAGGGAGGCTATTGATTTTTCTGTTTATGAGCCGGTGATTGTTATGTGCTTTTATGAAATTTAAAGACAGGATTAGTTTTTGGTGTCACCTCAGACCTGCTTTTTAGTTATAAATTTTGTTTACAATATCAGTTGAGGACTTCATTGAACTTGTTGGCTCTAAATGGAAGTGCAGAATTATCTATTACTACTAGATTCTATGCATTGACTTATGAGTTTTCAGTTCAGCTTTTGAACTAATTTGAATGACGCAAACGTTGCCTAATATTATCTAATGAGAATATGAATCAGATTTGTATGGTTTTGCAGCCTGAGTTGTTGTCAAACAAAACCTTTTCTTTAAGCAGCATGGTATTGCATTGTCTTTTATATAGTGTCAATTTTCTTGTGTTGATTGGTTGTTTTCCCGGCTATAAGGTGACAAACTATGAATTGATTTTTTGCACGAGTTGTAGAGTTCCATTTCAAACAGTGATGATACTTCATAAACTCTGTTGCAGCCAAACTAATGTATGATCGCTCATCTCCTTTAGGACTCTCAAACTTGGGATTTCATTCCAGCTTGAGCTATTTAGTTGCAAGCCCTGTGCCACGTAGTTAGTGGTTGAAGCTTCTTAAGTAGAAGGGAAAAGTTTCAATGATGTTAGCTCTAATGAATTTTATTGCTAACATTTGAGCGGCTTCTAGTTATTACTGGCAGTTAAAGATAAACGGAGATTGCAGTATGGGGCAAGTCCCTTAGTGTTTGGATGGTGAATGTGAGTTTAAAAAAATTCTTTGATGAACTATTCAAACACCAATTGTGCTGACATGGAAGAAATAGGGAGCTGAAACAAAAGCATGAGGACATGGGATAATTATTCAACAATTACAAGTTCCTGTTGTTCTCTTTTCTAATTTACACCATGTTTTCCTTTAGTTGCCATTTCGATGGAAATGGTTTGAGTAGTAGTTGTTCAATCAACAATTGATACATTTGAATCATAAATATCGGCCCCTCAGCGTTCAAACTCATTAAAGATTAACTTACTGGTATATAACCAATAACATGTCACATATAAACTGCTCATACAAAAGTTTCAAGCTTTTACCTATGCTTCTATCTGTAGAAGCAGAGAGGATGCAATGTGCAAAACCTTAATGCTTCTGCTACGGTTAGGAGGATAGCTCAAGAATACTCTTTTTTCAGAGTTCAAGAACTTCAATCATGCATAGTTTGTCACAGATTTGTTGAGACTCAGAAACATTTGCTCTGCCAATTTTAAGCAGACAGTGCTTATGTATTAGACTCTGGTCCTGCTGGTTTTGCATTGAGAAGTGGCTGCAGTGCCTTGACGACTATTGTCATATTTGGCCGAAAATCTGCCTCATATTGAACACAAAGTGCTGCAACAGCTGCCATCTGAGAGGAAAGTATACATAAAAGCTATAAGTGGAATGAACAGTTAGACAAATATAACATTAAAGATTAATGGATATCCAATACCTCTTTCAACTAGTTTTACTAAGTTATACTAGCAAAGATCAGTAAGAAAACCTTAGCAATTGCTTTTGCAGGATAGTCATTATTTAGCTTTGGATCAACACACTGCTTCACTTTGTCTTCACTCAGTCTTGGAGTTGCCTGCAGAAAATTTTAGAATGAATCAGTTGATTTGTGGTATGAATAAAGTTAATTAGAAAGAGGTAGAATAATAAGGTACCCATGTGACAAGACTCTGTTGTCCTTTGGGCATTGTATGATCTACTGGCTTCCTTCCTGTCAAGAGTTCTAAGAGAACAACTCCAAAACTATAGACATCACTTTTCTGTGTTATCTGTCCTGTCATGGCGTACCTGCACAACAGTATGGCCTTTATATCAATTATCTACTGCTTGTAACAAGTGCTTTAAGTATATTTTTATCGTGGTTCTTGTCGATACTAAATTTCTTTGTGTTTACTATAATGATGAGTTATTTTATAAAGCTTGGTAAACAGAAAGCCTAAGTTGGAAAATAAGCAGGGTGCGATTGCAAGTTAGAACAAACTCAGAATGCAAGGCTTACTCTGGAGCATGGTAGCCAAATGTCCCCAAAACTCTAGTGGAATGCAGACGAGCTGCTGTATCGGAAGACTGATTTGTCAAGTTGAAATCAGCAATTTTTGCTGTAAAATCATCAAAGAGAAGTACATTGCTTGATCTGACATCACGATGAACAATAGGCGGCTGAACTTTTTCGTGCAAGTACTCAAGGCCTTTTGCTCCACCATAAGCAATTTTAACTCTCTGATTCCAGGTAAGAACTGGACCTGGCTCAGCACCTTGTACACCTTTTCTACCTACAACAAAACATCCAACAATCAACTATGATGCTGCATTATATCTTGCACACATTTGATGCCTTTTGTATCTAAAGCATTAGTCGTTTGTGCAGCGTGCTATTAGTGAAGTTCCGCAATCATGAAAAGTAATTTTAACAGTTCAGTTTGACATACCATGTAATACATCATGTAGAGAGCCCATAGCTGCAAACTCGTATACCAAGATTCGATTGTTTGCTTCTAGACAATACCCCATAAGAGTCACAAAATGCTCATGCTTAAGTCTTGAAACCATTGATAACTGCATAGATAGAAAAAGTAAATTGCATGTAGTATGTCCTTGCCACAAAAAGAAGAGAGAAATGCCATTATTAGGAAATTCACCTGGGCTGTAAAGTCAGAATCTGGTTCTGATGAAGAACTAGTATCCAACTTTTTAATTGCTGCTTGCTGCCCATCGCTTAATTTAGCAAAAAATACGCGTCCATAAGATCCCTCTCCAATCAAAGCTTTCTGACCAAAATTACCAGTCAATTTATTTAGCTCATCCAATGGCACAACCGGTATCTCAATTGGTAAAACTTTCTGCGGAGTTCCAGTTTTTGCACCACCCCTTGGCTCTCCTCTATCACCGGCTGCAACACCAAAAAAGCTAAACTTTGATATACAAAATACTGGATTTAGGGAGAAGAAAGGGATGGTTCTCCTTTCAAGCAAAAAAGGGAAGCCCGGTGCACCAAGCTCCTGCTATACGCGGGGTCCGGGGAAGAGCCGGACCACAAGAGTCTATTGTACGCAACCTTACCCTGCATTTCTGCAAGAGGCTTTTTTCCACAGCTGAAACCCATGACCTCCTGGTCACAGGACAGTAACTTTACCAGTTACGCCGATATCCTGCTAGTTCATGTAGATAAGGCACAAACTTGCATAAAAAACGATGTGATGCTATATCTATTTTTTCTAAAGTAATACTCTAGCTTAATATAGGCAGTTTGATCCCAAAACTATAAAGCTATATATAGCTAAGATAATTCTTACAAGTATATGGAAAGAGAGGGTAGGGCAAGCAAATAACATACCCCTACCTGGTGTTTAAATTAAACCTAAATAACTTAATCTTAAAGTTGAAACTAAAATGAGAATATATATCACTTAACCATGATTAAATAACAAAAGTGTATATACAAGATGCATGTCTTGGTACTTATTGATTTGGAGTAAACACCGGGTACAGGTAAAAAAAAATTACCGCCACCGTAGGGATTGCCGGCTCCAGGAGGGGCTGTATTTTGGTTAGACGGCGGACCACCACTGTATACGTCTTCTTCTCCACCTCCACAACACGACATTGTCGTTCAATTATGGAAGGCGCAATCTCTCTTCCCAATGCTGGTTTTATTAATCCATATAAATTGCAATGCTTCCGAGTAAAATTTTATATGCTACACAGCAATTTCCTATGAAAATTTTAAAAAGATATTGCTTAAAATACAGTTCCAACAATTTTAAAAAAATGTAACAAAAAACCAATAAGACATATGGGTATTTAGTCCTTGAAAGCTGACAATCATGAAAGGGAAGCACCGGAGAAAAGAAAATCGTTGTGCTTTATCCCGTGAACCGAACATGTCAATTTGTTTTTAGGTGTTTTACTAACTAATTTACAGAATAATTATAATTACAATATTAAAATGATAAATAGGAGAAATATTACGTACCAAATTTTTTATGGAAAACACCAATCTATCTTGGAAAATGAATCTGGAAAAAGGGGGAGGCAGAAAGGAGATGGAAGATTGAAAAACAAAGAAAAAGGAGAAGAGAGTTGCTTTTCATGGCTGCATTTCTCTTTCTTGTTTATTTTATTTTTTTTGTTGTTGCTAAATTTCTTTGTTTCTACTATATTATGGATCTTTGGTAGATTTCAAAAAAGGATTTTTCTGTTTTAAACGGGAAAGTCGCATGGACTCATTTAACCGCTAAAAACCAACACATTTGTACGAGTATATACATGCAGTTTTTCCTTTTCCCTTTACTTTTTCTTATTCAAACTATAACAAACGTATTGACAAGGAAAATTACAGTGTTAGTATACATAATTCTTGCCTTTAGCTCAATTAATAAATCAAGCGACAAACAGCTTTTCCAAATCTTGCCTTTGGCTAAAATTTTCATCTTCTTAGCTAACACCGATGAATATCCGTTAAATAAATTGTGTCCATAATAAATCAGAATCATTCTCAACGGGTTCATTTTTTCCTATTACTTGGTAAGAAATAACCAAAAGAAGAAATAAAGTAACTTTACTTCATGCAAATTAGGTAGTGTATACCTTTTACATCAGAGTGGAGTATGACTTACATGCTATCTTCATAAGAGATCCTGAGCTAATATATGCAAAAAGGCAAAGTATAACATACTTAAGAGCTTCTGAAAAATTGACACTGTACAATTGCCTATGCACTACTAACTTCTCTAGTGCTCTTTCCATATACAACCTGTGACTTTCAATGTAAGCTCTTGTCCATTCCCACCAGAAAAGAAAAGTGCCAAGCTTCTTGGAATAATAAGTCCATCCTGACAGTCGCGAACTTTTCTGTGGCTGTCTCGGATACTCCTAGGAATACCTTGCCATGTCAATTTACGCCCAAACCTACCAACTTCTAGACTATACTTGAACATTTTGGCTTCATTGTCCTCGCCCATAAATCGTAGAAAGGCCATGTAAACTGGAGTCGTCATACCAAGTGAAAATGCTTCAAAGTGCAAGCAGAACTGTTTTCCATGACAGTCGAAAACCTGCATTGAGTAAAAGATGTCATTTTGCAATCTGGGAGCCGTAACATAGAAATGTAAGGCTTTTGTAACGACCCAAGCCCAACTATCAAGGTATTATTGCTCCGACCCAGCCTTCGAGGCCTCAGGGTTTTGTCCCCTTGGAAGTTACTGCAAAAGGTGCCTCAACCGTTAAATTCCTAAACTCACCCTTTTTTGTCTCCTAACTTATCCCTCCCATTCCAATGTGGAAGTTCACCAGTTGATAAACAAGGCATTTGATGCATAAAAACAGCATTTACCACTAACAGTTAAAAGTAGCAGACTTACTGTGAGCATCCATATTGCATTCTCAACTTCCTCTGGATTTGATTTGACATATCGATGATTGAAGGTACATCCAGTATGCATGTCAACCTTGTGGTCCTCCTTAAGATGTAACATGAGTGTTGGAATGTCCCCTTTTATGGAGCACTCCGATCCAGCATACGGACAATGGTATGGCCGAAATTTACAACGTTGTTCATGTTTAAGCTTCCTATAGTAGGGTAATATTTTGTGACAGCCAAGATTTTGATGTCTGCAGGGCAATTCCAATGATTCTGCCACTTTCTCCAAGGCTAAACACCTTATGTTTCCAAGTTCAACTCGACAAGTAGGGCAGAAATTATGTGCTGCAGTCTTGCAGTTGGTGCATAGCGTATGGCCATTTGGACACTAAATGGATTATATAATATGAGATAAAAAGATTGGAATACAAAATACAAGTGTTTATCTATCAGCAAATAAAGCTATATTTATAGGTCTTGTACAAGCAATCTGTTGTAGAAGTAATAAACTTTTTCATTATAGGTGATATCTAGAGTTTGTTCAACAGTTACAACATGTTTAGAGCTTATGTCTATAACAGTAATAAAATACTCCCTTGTGAACTTATTTCCTTTTAGTCCTTGTCTATAACCCTTTTCCACATTTGGAAATTATTTACCTTTCTGCAATAATTTGTAGCCACACAAAATATATGTGCCTCATTTTGTTTTTTCTCAAACTCTGTGCATAGTCAAGTAGATTACATAAATTGAACAGTGGGAGTATATATTTGTCAATTGGAAATTCAACAAAGAAACAGAGTTTCAAAATTTACCGCTTCCGTACTCAGGTGGATACTTTGGAAAGAAAGAAATTGGAGAAATCTTGCAAGTTCTTATTTTAGTCACATATAAACACTCTTTTGTATGCTCTTGGATTACACTTAGTATCCTAATTGTATATGGAGACAGGATTTCAATTTTATGGTTTGGGATTCTAATCTGTTAAGTTAGTGGGTTCTAAATTAATGATTTAAACATGTTCAATAAATTTTTTAAGACAAATATAAGGTTCGAACCAAAGCTACTGAGTTAGGCCGAACCCGCTCCCTGTATTTTAGCTCCGCCCCTGACTGTATAGATGACCGGGTTCTGTACAGCTATAGTATCTTAATGTGATGGGGTAACCTCAGAATATCTATACTATGCCACAACTATTGTTATAGACCTAACGTGCAGTTTCATAGTGTAAACTTCAAATTGCAACCCAAATTTTTCTAGGGGAAGTCAACAAAAGCAACCCCTTGTAAGTTACTATATGTTGAGTAATCTTTCATCTGCCTAAGCCTTGATCGACAAAGTTACCCGGCAACTGTACCGGTGGGAGACTACACGTTAAAACAGTCTAGGTGTGCGCAAGTTAGTCCAGACACAACCGTTATAAGAAAAAAAAAAGAATAACCACATAAAGAAGAGTACTAACCTGGTAAACTGGAGGATACATGGACCTTGTGCAGATTGGGCACTCAAGCAACTCATGAACACCATGAATTGAAGACTTTCGAAACTTTTCACCAAGAAATGTGATACTTTTCTCTAGCTGATACTTTTCTCTAGCTGTGTATTTGTTGTGTCACAACTTGTAAAATTTGGCCATGTTTCTATAATTTCCTTGCAACTAGCACCACCTCGAGGAGCCATTCTAAACTTGGATGATATACTTGTATTTGCACTACTTAAATAGCCAAAGATTAAACACTGTAAGTTGCTGACTTGGTGAGTCTAGTCTCTGGTCTCTATAGAAAATGTTGAAAGACTAGAAAATCAAAGGGAGGAAGCAACGTTAAAATTACGCTAAGAATACCATATATACTGGTACAAGTTCAGATGCCCATTTTGACTTAGTTTTTTTTGTGGAAAAGACAAAATGAGAGAAACAGTAAACCAGTAATTATTGAGTGGGGACTTTAGTCTGATATTTTTTAAATTAGCTCGACATGTATTCTTTCATCCTTCTTGTTTTTTCTCATTTGGGTAGATGAGGTAGGTACAACTTTGAACTAATTTAGACCAAATAGATTCTTTCAACAACCTAATCACAAAATTTAAAATGAGCTTTTTAGCTTATTGGTAATCTCAAACTCAAAAGTATATATTAGCTGAAAAAGTATTTTTGATGCATTCATCTGTATACGCTTAATACACCCACTCCGCAAAAAATATTTTCAGAATAAGAAGACTTGAACCAGGCCTCACGAGGCAAAATTTAATGTTGTAGACTAAATTTTTAGCAGCCGGATACAGAATTTGAAATTTATGAATTCCTATAGCTATAACAACTTCAAGTTAATATACAATAATTACTGAATTTATTGTCAAATATATATAGACATTTAATGGACTTCTTAACATGGATATAAGTTTTGAGCAAAAGCTATTGGGTTCATATTAACATAAGTTACTAGCTACATCCGCCTCTACTCTCTACTTGCTACCTCCAGCAAGTGCAGGTTTCGGGTTACTTTGAAAATCCTGATTTCTTATGATTTTAAACCACTTTATTAACCGTTAGACCACATGAGCATTCTTTTTTCTTTTCTTTTTTAAATTTTTATTTCTTTTTTGATCTATGAAGTAAGAACATCATTCGGCAAATGGAGAACTACATACTTGTTGGGGTACCACAAAAACTATAATAATAAAACTGTCATATAAAGACATATACTATATTCACACAGAGACAATTCAATGAATTGATAGCCCAACCAGCAATCATCAGGACTACCCTTTCCTGCTTTCCTTGATCTAAAATTTAGTGTTTTAAAATGAAATCAACCAAAAGGACGACAACTAAAAGGGTACTTTAGATTATTTTTATTGTTATTTATTTATTATTATTATTATCTATTATTATTATTACTCCATTATTTACTATTTATCATATGTTGTTTGGCTCAAAAGTTATCAATATACTTTGTAAGCTTAAAAACAATCAAAAGATAAATGAGGGTAAATCGTAATCAAATATAATAAAACCTAGAGATAGAAAAGATGAAATTATTGTAGTAGATCTGATAGTATGAACTCGAGAATAAGTGTTCGTTAGATGTAGAGATAGAGAGAGAGTAGGAGAAAATCAGAGAGTTGTATTATTCGAGAATAATAATGATGCCCCTTTACAATGGGAAGTTCTCCTTTATATAGCAGGAGGCCTTCCTCGAAATAATCATAAACGTACAAAAAGTAGTCGACGTCCCCCTGGTGAGGACGCTGAATTTTAACTGGCGTCGCCTTTGTCCTCACGCCCAGGTCGTACCCTTGCTTTAGTTGACGTATGCTCAATGGGCGTACCCATCGGCGTAGAGACATTGAGGGCCAAATTTGACCCTATACAGTTAGTCCTTCCACTCGTTGGAGGCGTATTCAGTAGACGTCTTCAATGGACGGAAATGCAAACCTTGTCTTTGGAGAATTTGACCTCACCCTGGGGGCAGTAACGTGAATGAGATGAAATGTATGACATCGCCGAGCTGCTGACGCGTGGCTCCTTTTTCGAAATGACATCATCGTACGCATGCGTCATTATTATACTTACTCCTGAGGAGGTTCAGAGGGTGATGTGATGTTCTGGTTTCCCGCGCCCGTTTTGAATTATGCCTCTTCGATTTCTGCACATCCTAACCCTATAAATAGGGGGAAGGTTCAATCTGTTTCATCTTTCAAACCTTTGGAAAACCTTTTCTGGCTTCCTTCTTTGCCTTTCTTTCTAGCAACCGTTATTTCATGCGAGACTCTGCCACTTCTTTGAAGCCACACTTCTCGTCGTTAGTGCTTTGTTTCTTACACAGGATAACATGGCAAAATGTCGTCAGAGCAGTAAAAAGACCAAAGATAATGCCCCATCTAGGGTTCCGCCCTCCCCCGGTGGCGAAGAGGAAAAAGCAGGAAAACTCCTTGCTCCCCTTACTGTAGACAACGTCCTCCCGAAGGAGATGCATATTCGAAGGGATCTTCCAACTAAAAGCCCATCCCTTCCCTGAGAGCATAGTGATTTGTTGCGATCCCACCTAGACAATCTTCGAGCGACACACCATATTCTGGACTATGTGGAGATGGCTCCGGCTGGGATGGACTACGCCAATGAGCACCGGCCTGGCTACTGCACATTTTACGAGAACCCATTTTTTATCAGTTATAGTCTCCTGATCTACCCTCTAACGGAGGAGCTTTGCCGTTTTTTCAATGTGTGTCCGGCTCAGCTTACTCCTTACATATTGAAGGTGTGCAAGATTCTGACCACGTACGCGGCCAAGGCTGAGTGCGGCGTCTCAGTTCATCACCTTCTACAGTTATTCAACACTGGTTACCTGAGGGGTACCATGCTGCAGTTGAAAAGCCGTGGCACGATGTAGCGACTCGACCCGTCGTCACGTGAGCTACCGGCCCCGTTTCCCCCTTATTGTATTGCTTTATGTTTCATCATCGGTATTGGGTGCGTTAGAATTTAATTGGAGTAATTTTGATAAGAAATGAGACACTTAGTCTCTTTTAAGAAGATTTAAATTGGAAAAGTCAACTGGATGTTGACTTATAAGTTAGAGTGCTCGGAATTGAATTCCGATAATTCGGTTAGCTCCGGGTGATGATTTAAGACTTAGGAGTGCGATCAGAATCGAATTTGGAAGTCCGGTGTAGAATTAGGTTTGAATTGGCGAAGTTGGAATTTTGGCGAATTCCGGTTGATAGGTGAGATTTTGATCCGAGGGTCGGAATGGAATTCCGAGAGTTGCACTAGCTTCGTTAGGTTATTTTGGATATGTCTGCAAATTTTCAGGTCATTCGGACATCGTTTGGACGGTTTTTTGATTGAATGTTGGTTTCGGAAGTTTTAAGGAAAATTAGGCTTGAATCCATGGTAATTTGGTAATTTTTGTGTTAAAGGACATGTTTTTATGATTGGAACAAGTTCGTATGGTGTTTTAGAGTGGGTTGGTATTTTTG
>MU755416.1:6910-30594 GCA_026770625.1 Nicotiana glauca
CTTCCCCCCCCATTTTACATTTACTCTTCACTCCCCCACGTTTAGTTTAGCGTCTGTTTTCTTCTTTACAGAACAAAGGCTACCCCACGTTCTTCATTATTCTCCATTTAAATTCACCAAATATTGAAGTTATCATTCTACAAAATTCGTTCCCATCTTTAGTCAAGTTGAAGTTAAATCATGAAGAACATCAAATCTCCCAAAAAAATACCTAAAAATCTACGGTAGATGATATCCCCTCTTTCGATTTGGGTGTTTTAACACCAAAATCACCACAAAAACAAGTAAAATCTACACATGCAATGGAACCTACTACTCACAGTTCATCTCCTAGACAAATCCGTGCCGAGATGAGAACAAAGCAAATGCACGACGTAGATGTTGGAGGAAGCGCTACACCAGGCGGCAAACAACTATCTTAATTTTGTAGATTATTTGTAGTTGTGATTTTCTACAGTTTATAATTGTAGTCGTTTTGTAGTTATATTGTCGTTAGCTTTTAAATTTTGAAACAGAGATGTAGTTACTTTTTTCTTCCTGCATTTTTGTAGATAATATTTATATTTGTAGATGTCTTGTAGTGTTTTGTAGTTATATGTGTGGATAGGCTGTATTTTTTTGAAGCAGATTTGTATGTATTTTTTCTTCCTGATTTATTTTTAGCTATTTGTGTAGTGATTGTGTAGTTATATGTAGATAATATGTAGATTACTACTTCATTTTTATGCAGTTTACTAATGTGAAATAATTTATCATTTTGTGCAGAATGGACATTATTTTGCCCCACATAATGTGGATTATGAAGTCCTTAGATTTCACACTTTGTGTGATCCTACCCCAATATTTATGGATCCAGACGAATCTGCATCGAAATAAAGATAAACAGTTTTATAATTTTGTAGAATCTTTATAGATAATTTGTAGATATAGTGAAAATTTCGTAGTCATCCATTTTAGGATGTCAGACATTGTAGTTAAATTGTACTATAACTGTTGCAATTTGTAGAATCTTTGCAGATAATTTATTTAAAGACAACATTTTAAAATCAACAATGTCTAATCATATATTGTAGTTTATTTTGTCATGTAAATGTAGTAATTTTTTAGATAATTTTGAAAATAAAATTGCTTTATTCTTTCATTAAACTGATTTGTAGTTTAATTGTAGGCAAATATAGTAATTTTGTAGATAATATCGTAAAACTATAATTCTATGCAATTTCGAACTGTACAAACCTGCACTTTGTGTTATCGTTGGTGATTGCCAATTCCATATTGAAATCTCGTACACTTATACGTAACGGATATCAACTTCAAAATCTCTAAATATGCCATAGTTATCCCAATTCACATTCAATTGTAGCATGGTTGCGATTTTGGATATGATTGCGTGTTGTTGCTGATGTATTATTCTAAATTGTTTCGTTTTTTTTGAATTTTTAGATTGAGAGAAAAAAAGATGAAGAACAGATATATGATCGCCAATTTGATTTATGAAAATGATGAAGAATAGAATATAGCAATCTTGAGTTGTTGAATCTCAAAGATTTGAATTCTACAATTTGAATTCAGTTTGGTGAAGCTGTTCGTAGTTTGTTGAAGCTATTCGTACTTTTAAAAAAAAATTTGAATTGTAGTTTAAGAGTAAATTACGCATATGCGAAATCTCCTTTCCGTTTCAAAACTTGAATTTAATGTAGAATAAATCAATCCCAAGATTCTTTCCTTATGATTATGCCCTATTAATTCCTAATAAATGAATGATACAGAAATTGTAGGAAAAATATGGACTATACTATGCACATATTTGATAATAAAATTTCATATATGGTATATGAGGGAAAAAATTTCTATTTTAAACATCATGTTTAAAAATAACTACCTGATATCATTTCCATATTTTTTCTAGCCCTAGTAAGACGAGATATTTACACAATTATCCGCCTTCATAATTTACTTTTTGTATTCATTATAATATAGATTATAAAAAATATATAATATATTATATATAAATTATACATATATTATACATCCAAAACTGTTTTTAGTTTAAGTGGCAAATTGTGCGGCTATTAGGCTTAATTGTAACAATCCCTTCTTTGCTGGATCAAACTTAAGCCCATAACATAAGGCCCAGCCTGTGAAAATGTACATTGACCAGAGCGAAAGTAAGGGAGGCAAAACAATGGCGGCGCGGCAAAAGTGACCGCGTGAAATGTGAAATTTTTCGCTGGAAAACGTTTTCAGCACACAACATAAATTGCACTGCACCACTCGCACCCTGATTTGAAGGACCAAACTGCACGCGACTCACGCCTACCGACGACACCCATATGTTATCGGCTTAGAGAGAAAGCCTCGGGCACGCCAATTTCTACAGCCATTCTTCCTACTTTTCATACTCTCCTCCACTCAACTCACTCACTCACTTTTCCCAAAAGAAAATTACACCCTCAGTTTGAAGCCCTAGTTCCTACGCTCTCGATTCAAATTCTTTCTTCGTCTCTCTCGATTTCTTTCCGTGGAACAAAATAACTAAGGTAATCTTTAATTCTCTTACCCTTGTAAACACCGTTTGGGTAAATGTGGGTAGAAACAAGAAAAATGGAAATTTGGGACATTTTCAACATTACACTAAATTCATGGATTTTGCACTAGATTCTTTATTCTACTGTTGGTTAGTGTTTTCCTTTTTTCCCTTTTCCGTACCATTAGCTTCGCTTTTCGTATTCTTTAACATATTACTAGAGCTAAAATTACGCAGACGAGCTTAAATTGTTCGGGTTTCTTGAATTGGCTGGTGGATATTGTATAGTTGCAACTCAAGCTTCTGTCTGTTTCTTTGTTATAAATTACTAGTTTCTAAAGACAAGCTTTTGACAGATAGGCAAGGAAGTTATTTTTTAAATTAAAAAAGGAAGATTGTTTTGGTAAAGGTGGTGCTTGTGACAGTTTGTGTTCACGCAGACTATTCTACTTTGGTAGAGGAGATAAGTGAATAAGGTATTTATGTAACACTCAAATCTAGAGGTCAAGTATGATATGAATTATTCTCAAACTAAATACCAAAAAAGAGAAAGATTCAAGATTTAATTTACTTTTCCATTCAACTCTATTATATGTAATTTAGTTGGAGATATGCGTAGATTTATTAAGTAGAAATCATGATCCTCTTTTCATTGTATGAACGTGTAATTGATGTTAAATTTTATCCTTATTCTGTCCTTGATGTCTTATTTTGACTTTACATGATGATTACCACGAATGCTTGGGAAGTGTATATATTACATAATCCAAAGGAGGGAGTTATTGGTAGTAATTTCTACTAAAAAAGAATAAAGTTTATTATAAAGAGTATAGTGCCACCTTTCTACCATTTGGTTTAATGTTATATCGAGTTTTAGTTTTATTTAGGAAAGTGGACATTATTTTGGACAAACAGATGAGGAAAGTATGCTTTTGAAGTGACCTAAGATCAAGTTATTCATTTGCTCGAGCTGTTCATTGTGGATTAGCCATTCATATCAACCTGAAAAACTTCCTTATCTCAATATTTTGCCTGTCATTGTCTTTATATTTCTTCCAGAAACTAATAGATTTATAGGCCAGTGTACTCATCTAGTCCGCCAAAAGAAAATTGAAATTTAATGTGGTTTGTGCTCAGTTTTTATTATACATTTGAAACAAACTTTCTCATAATGTGGTCAACCTCACAAATTTTACTTACCTAGGTCCGCTAGCTCCTTTTGCGGTCTCGTGTCAGAAGTAAACTAAGTTAAGCCACTCCACCAGAATACTTTTTATTGATTGAGTTTTCTGGAAAATGTTATTGTCTTCTTTCCTCGGTATTTAATGCTGCACCCCAATGCTATCAAGAAGAAGGAACACCATTCACTGTGTCTTTTTGTGTCCATGGCTGAATGGTTAAAGCTCCCAACCTTGTAAAGGGGCAAGTTGTGGGTTCGATTGGGCTGAGAGTAGAGCCCGCTTCCTTGCACTTGAGGAGTTGGATGGTTGTTTCTCTCTTTGGGACTTTTCTTTTTTTTTAACCTTAAAACAAAGGGCTTAAAATACATTTTTTCTACCTAACCAAAACCTCCTCCCCCAATTATTGTTAATGCAATATGTACGGCTTGCTCAAAGAGATGTCACTATATATTATTCATAGTTGAGTTTCTAGATTCGTCCAAAAGGAAGAAATGAATAGGCTAAGGGCTGAACTTTAATGATCCCTAACCACATTGATATTCACGAGTTCTAGTCTTTAGATAGGTAAATTATAAGTTACACCATTACCAATTCCAGGGACATGTAGTAATTATATCATGTGGACTAATGTACCCACTACTTGAAAGCAATGAAGGTGCCTAGAGCTGGTGCTGTTTATTTCTGTTTCATATCCTTACTACTCGATGGAGATCAATTAGCAACTCTTGCCTCTTTTGTATAGTTGCATTTATGAAGTTTAGCAATACAAAAGTAAATATAAGTAATTAATAGTTCTTTTGTATCATGTGACTGGTGATGAAAACATTAGAGAAAACGCCAGCAACCAAGTGTCTCGTCTTTTAACTGATTTCATATCAAACATTAATTCTCATTATTTTAAGCGCACAATTGATGAGCTTTTCTATTCCTTATCTCCCGTGTTTGCAAGTTTTTGAATGCAATTAAGTGTAAGCTTTTTCAAAAAAAGCGCAACTATGATCTGATATTTATGCTCATGCCTTTTATTTTGGGGTCACAGAAGCAATATTGGATTTTTCAATTTGGAGTGTAAGAAATTCAGCGCCACGGCATTGTCTTTCTGAGAATTGGGAGAACGGATTGCTCGTGATCTTGCATTGAATATATTCATCACTGCAGTAATTTAGAACTTGAGCACAGAGGTCATTCAGACTAAAATGCAGCGCATAAACTAGTAGAAGCAGGGATTGTACCTGAAGACATTTTTGGTATGCCAAGCTGAAAGAGATGAGACCACAGGTAGAAGATCAAACTGAGATGTCGACTCTTGGAAACACAGCAATGTCACCTGGAAAGGTGGCAAGAACAACTGCTAGGAGCCATAACGCAGCATCAGCAGGTAAAATGTCTGAAAATCCCAGTGTTGAACAATTGGGAGATGCATGTGAAAATGCTGGTCAAAACCTTAACTTATCAGAATGTCAAGAGAAAACACCTGGTCAACCTAGAAAAAGAAAATCTACTTCAGGAACCCCTATCAGCAGTACTAGACTTCTGCGCTCGAAGTCAAAGGAGAAATCTGGAGCTTCTGAGGCGAATAATACTGTGGTAACTCATGAAGCTAGTGAAGAAAAGAAAAGAAAAAGGAGAAAGAAAAAGCATAGCAAGCATATAGCTGTGAATGAATTCACAAGCATAAGGGGCCATCTGAGGTACTTATTACAAAGAATAAAATATGAGCAGACATTGATTGAAGCTTACTCTGGTGAAGGCTGGAAAGGACAGAGGTTTGTTAAATTGTATTAGATTTATTGTGTAGTAAAATGGGTGATACCTTGTTATATTTTTGTTATACACAGTTTGTCAGATTTCCAAATACTTGACCCTCTCATAGCTGCTTGTTACTCTACAGCAATATTTTCATGTTTGTGAAGTTTGAACAGTATGCAAGATCGATATTTATGAAAGAAAGACATAATACTAGTGTAGTTCTTTGAAACGATAGATGTTACTCTAAAAAAATCCTAGGTTAGTGCTTGTATACGGGGCTTCCCTGGTATCCATAAAATTAATTATTTTACCAGAAATGAAAAAAATCCTAGGTTAATTTCGTTTAAATGATGACAGCTTGAGCTTGCAGGTGCACACCACTAAAGATATGCTGTGAAGTAGCATTTTGGGCCTTGTACAATCTCAAAGCTTGTTGCAGGATATCAGTTCTTTTTCTTTGTTGGCAATATTGCATAATCATTCTGTTGATTTTTGTTTTTGAAGTATTCCGCGAGGTACAGACTTATTGTAAAAGAAGATAGTTAGTCATACGCGAGAGGTACTTTGGAGGTGCTGATGTGTTGCATTATCAGTGTTGCTTTAATATGATGGTCTAATTATTTGCTCTTTACTAGGAGGAAGCAGGTGTAAGCAAACTAACCCTGTAGACTTATTGGTATTGTGCTCTACTGACATCTGCCATAGACAAAGGCAATGGGTTTAGCAGCAGCCAGTTGCTATTGCCCCAATAAGCTGATTCTAGTTTATCGTGTCATGTCACATTTCTAAGGCAGGGAGAATGTATGTTATATGCCTAGTGCATTATTATTTTCATAATTATCTGCTGTTTCAAATGGTGCTTCACCTTCACCCTTTACTGCAGCTACCAGCTTAAGTGCTTAACCTAGCCTAACATTATCTGGCCTGCCGAAAAGATAATGGAATAGAAATTATATTATCTCTAGTATTTGTTATTACTTGCTTAGCTCACTTATGCAGTATTTTCCTGGTTATTTTAAAAATTTGAGAATATACTTTGCCGAATCATTATTGAGTTTTACGGTGTTGATAATCTTGCAGCTTAGAAAAGATAAAGCTGGAGAAGGAGCTAGAACGAGCCAAGGCTCACATTTTTCGTTACAAATTGAAAATTAGAGATTTGTTCCAACGCGTTGATACTTTACTCACTCAAGGGAGACTTCCAGAATCTTTATTTGACAATGAAGGGGAGATTGACAGTGAAGATGTAGGATATACTTGTTGACTGCTGTTCGTTTAGACGTGTTCACAGTTTTATGCTGAGATAATTGGATAACTCAGGCATCTTTATTCTTCTGCAGATATTCTGTGCAAAGTGTGGCGCTAAGGATCTGCCGGCTGATAATGATATTATTCTCTGTGATGGCGCTTGTGAACGTGGATTTCACCAGTTGTGCTTGGAACCACCTCTGTTAAAAGAAGACAGTAATATTCAATTATCCTGTTGATAGTTGTTCTGATAGCTTTGTTTTCTCAAGTCTCGAATAACTTCTTTACACTCTTGCTATGCTTGCAGTTCCACCTGATGATGAAGGCTGGCTTTGTCCTGGCTGTGATTGCAAAGTTGACTGCATTGACTTGCTTAATGATCTTCAAGGAACAAATCTTTCCATCACTGACAGCTGGGAGGTTTTGTCTTGATCATTCTTTCTGGATAATCAGCAGTTAGTTTTTTTTTATAATTTTTATGATCTTAAACGTTGTTTCTAAGTGTCTTCTTATAACATGTGTAGAAAGTATATCCTAAGGAAGCTGCTGCCGCTGTATCCGGGGAAAAGCTGGATGATATTTCTGGACTTCCATCAGATGACTCGGAAGATGATGATTTCAACCCTGAAAATCCAGATGTAGAAAAGAATGATTCGGGAGATGAATCCAGTTCTGATGAATCTGATTTTTTCTCTGCATCTGAAGATTTGGAAGAAGTCCCTCCTAAAGATGATGAGCTCTTGGGGCTTCCTTCTGAAGACTCAGAAGATGATGACTATAGTCCTGATGATCCAGATAAGGATGAGCCGGTTAAGACAGAAAGTTCAAGTTCTGACTTTACTTCTGACTCTGAGGATCTAGGTTTGATAGTTGATACTAATAGGCTGCCAGGTGATGAGCTAGGGGTTTCCAGTTCAGTAGATAACAGTAAGCGCAGCTTGGTTTCCCAAGAGGAAAAACCTAAAGGCGGCCGAGCTAAAAGAAATTCGTTGAACAATGAATTGTCCGATCTTATGCAGTCTCATAGCCCTCTTGTCTCTTGCAAAAGGCACATAGAGAGACTGGACTACAAAAAGCTGCATGATGTAAGCCTTTCTATTATATTATTATTCCTTTTTTTAATTGTATGTGTCACTATGTTTGCATAATTATCCACATGTATGCTGTTTAATTGTTTACTATTTGTGTATATAACTATAGCAGTACCTTTCAACCCTCTTGACATGGTCTTGCCTTGGTTTGTCTCTTCTGTTGTGGATTAGGAGTATGAAATTTACTGACGTACTCCATGTAGAATTTCCGTAAGAAAACATGGAGTCTTTAGTAGTAACGATCATACCATTTTTTCTTGAGCGTATTCAAAATGATACTCCTGGTCTTTTTAGCACAAAAATTCAATTGCTGTTTGGGTTATTTCCTTGACTTTTCTCTAGATGCAACTTATCTATCCTCGAGCTGTCATTCACATTAACATAATTTTCTAGTTTGTTCAATGATTTCATCAGTATAAGATCGGTTGTGAGAGCTTATTCTCTCTAGGACAAGGACTGAAGAAAAAATGGGAACACAAACACAATACCCTTTTGAGTTGGGACAAACATTTAATCTGTCTGTGATTAGTTATTATGATCACTTTCAACCTGAAATATGTTATGGTTAAAATTTTAAAATATCAGATTGTACGTATATACACGAACTGGGTCACTGAATTTTACTACAAAAAATTTCAGAGTAAAAACATGCGGAGCGCATGCCCGTTTTGGCTGACTCGTAAGCTCTTATATAAAAGAAAATCAAATTGAGTTCTAACATCTGTGTCGGCCTTAGACTTATAATGTGCTTAAGTTGTACAAGCAGTCAAGCACTTGTCATTATAGTGGAGAACTGTTGTTAGTCTTTCAAGTTTTCTCTCTCAAAGAGGTGCATGACTGAGCACCCTAGGGTATGACTTAGTGGTCAATGAAGTGGGTGAGAACCATGAGGTTTTAGGTTCAAATCCCAGCGGATAAAAAAAACACTAGGTGATTTCTTCCCATCTATCCAAGCCTTGGTGGATAGAGTTACCTTGTACCTGTTGCTGGTGGGAGGTGGCACGTATCCTGTGGAATTAGTCGAGGTGCATGCAAGCTGGCCTGGACTTCACGGTTATAAAAAAAAAAGAGGTGCATGACTGATGTTTAGGTTGCTGAGGTATTGTTTTCACCGAATCCAGTAGCCAACCTTTGATGTTTTCTCTTGTTTGTTACTTGATATAAAGGTCATCTCTTGGCAAGAAAGCGAATGACATTTATCTCCCAAAACATGGCTTGTAACTTTCATTTGATGTGGTTCAGCTGGTGGAATGGACAATTACTCTGATACAACCAAGTTGAGATGTTGAGCTTGCAAATTATCTTGGAACTAAAATGTGAAGGCTTAACTGCTATTTTTAAGGGAAGATGGGGGAAATCGCTTATTTGCGATAGGACATTATTTTTCTTTATTGTATAACATAAACTAAGATCTATTATACCGGAAAAAAACAATGATTTATTTCATTGAAATGGTATGGCTCTGCATGTCATATTTCATTGATTATATATGCGCTTGTGTTCTTCAATGTGACTCCTTATCCTTTATCTTCCACCTGCTTGGATTGATTGGTCAATTCATCTTTGTGTGAAGGAAACATATGGAAATGAATCTTCTGATTCTAGTGATGAAGATTTTGAGGGTGATCCTTTACCCAAGGTGAGAGAGATCAGAAGTGCCAAAGCTGCTATGACTTCTCCTTGTTCAACTCCAGCAGATGGCAAGTACCAGAGTGGGAAGCAGAAAGTGAGTAGACATACTTCTGACAGGGGTCGCTGCAAGAAACTTAAAATTGGAGGCATGGAAACCCCTGAACCTCATTCAAGTGGTAAAAAGAAAACATATGGGGAAGGTGCCATCAAGGTATTGAGGGCTTTACTCTGATTCCAACTTTTTTTTTAATGTCTGATAAGTGTTTATAGGTCCAGGGACATCTTACTTTCCATGAAATAAAAAACAATTTCTATTGAAGGTAGGAGGTCATTGTTATGTCATCCTTGAACAAGTTGTATAAAATGGATATCATAAACTAACTTTATTAGCTATTAAGCAGAACTTGTTTACTCTCTAATTGCCTCCAAAAAAGGAAAGTAGTAATACTTTTTGTACTTGTGCTTGCCTAATATGGCAATGCCCTCTGAAAGAAATTATCTTTAAAAAGTTGTATGGATGTATGATTTTTTGTTTTGTTTTGAATATCATGGTTTTTTGAATTTGCTTGAAGATACAACTTGATTAGTTTTTAGAATGATTTGTGACTGACTCCTAGTTTCTGATTTAGAGCAATTTATCAACTTATTTCTTTACTTTACTAAAAGAATATTCTTTGTTAATTTTCATGCATTTCCTCACTTTAGCTTAATGTTTTTTTTGGGGTTTTCAGAGGCTCTATGAATCCTTCAAGGAAAATCAGTATCCTGACCGTGATGCAAAGGAGAAGTTGGGTAAAGAATTAGGCCTAACAGCTCACCAGGTTTTATGAGTTCTCCCTGGCATATGTTAATTTCAGCTTTGTCCCCTTTTTTGCCACTTGTATCTTTGATTTTGCTTCGCTGCTGCCCTCTTTTTCCTTAGTTTCTTTTTGTCAAAATATGCAGGTCAGTAAATGGTTTGAAAATGCTCGTCATTGCCATCGTCATTCTTCTCGCTGGGACTCAATTATGAGTCAAAAAGTGTCGAAAGAATCTCCTTCCTCACCAAATATTATGGGAGAACCACTTGGAACTGAATCTAAAAGCACCATAAACAATGTTTTGTGCAATGGGGTTGGAAAAATGGAACCACCAAAGCAATGCCTTAACGGAGAAAAGTGTCATGCAATAGATAAGAGTGAGGGAGATTTGTTGATACAGGAGGCCAGTGGGAAAAAATCTAGAAAACCAAAAGCAAAAAATGATACCACAGATCGAGGATTGGATGACACTCCCACCAATAAGACTTCTAAGAAGCAAAACACACAGGTTAATAGCCCGAATTCTCAGAATGTCCGTAGAAGTAGCAGGTTAAAACAAGGCTGAGTCATGGAAGTGCTGAATTCTGGAACAAACAAATACTTTGAGTGGAAAATAAATCAACCTGGAAAGCTTTTTGATCTATGTGAATGATTAAGATTGAAACATTAGCCAGACAGACTGGTCTGATACTTAAAATACACATGCGGGGTTTTGGGGGACACAGATATGTGGAGGCCTCCCGTCTATCCAACAGCATTCTGGAGTCTAGGTAAGTAGCAGAATTTGTACTTAGTGGTGAGGAAAGCTGGATGTAGCATTCGAATTTCACCATCCGTATTGGATGTAGCAGGACTTCTGGAGCTGTTCTATTTAAGTTTTGATAACAGTTTACATTTTGTCTAAATCGTATCATAGACATTATCTGATGTTGCTATGTTGTACGTATTGCAGATTAAACTATTTCTTTCTTTTTATTTATTTGGTTTTTGTCGTCCTTCTGTTGTAACTGCTGCAAAGATGAACCTATTTCAGTTGGATTGTCTTGTCTGAAGCTTTTAATGAGACAATATCAAGAGCCGAAATTCACGTCGTGTAGAGTATATGAATGTCCCTCCGAGGGTGAGGAGTAATTTGGCTTGGCTGCTGGAATCCAAAAGTGCTTGTTTTTATTGAAAGAAAGTACTTTTTGGGAGAGGAAAGTTTTTGAGGGGGAAAAAGTGATTTTTCAAGATAAAAATATTTTACCGAGAGTTCCTATTTTCCGGACCATTTCTTCTCTACTCTATTCGTTTATTTCTCAATTCCAGCTATAAAAACAACCTTCTTCTCCTCTAACTTTATTCAATTTCTTTTTCAATATTGTTATATGTTGATTTCTAAAGAACAAAAAGAATACTCCCAAGGAGATTAGAGAGTCGTTGCTTGAATTGTAATCTACATGAATAAATTATTTTCCTAGCAAGGTAGTCACGCTTGGAAAGATAATCATGTAAGTTCCAATTTTGTAATTCTATTTAAAATCATTTCTAAAAATGCTTAATGTATATTGTTACTTGTTGAATTACTAATTAAATGTTCTTTTATCAGATAATGTTCACTGTTTAAGTTATGTGGCTTGAATGTCCTGCTTCTTACTTCTCACACCTTCATGTAATCTACTATAAGTCTTGGGGTACATTTTATAATAAGGATAACTCTAGGTTTTATTTAGCAAATGGTATTCTTTGGGTAACTCTTAAGTTTTCCTAATTGTGTTTTACATTAGTTTTAAAAAGAGAACTATTTTTAGAAATATGCGCGTTAGTTCTAATTTTGATCGATGCGATTGATGGTTCAACACTTTGATCCTTATGCTTGTGAATTTCACAAATTTAATAGATTATTAATATTAAACTATTTAATTACCCGTGTGTTATGGCGAATTTATATCGTTGCTCGATATTTTGAGGACAAATAGTTATACGAATAGCCTAAATTATAATATTTCTTATATAAAGGGACTAAAACCACAAAAGGTCAAATGTACTTGGCCAAATATTATAAGGACCAAACCAGAATTCATCAATATCTGGGGACTAAAAGTGCTATTTTGCCTTGTGAAAATTATTTTGACTTCTTAGATATTTTTCATAAATAATGACTACATTTTTGGATCTGCAATGAGAAATTGCTAAAAACTTTTCTAATTTAAAAACTCAGGCGAGCACTACCGCGTCCCGGGAAGTAGAATTTTTGAGTTGGTAGATCGGAAAATGGAGTGGGAAAGCGATGAGAGAGAATTAAAGGCGGCGGGAGCTGAACTTCTGCCGGAGGGACGGAGGGGACTCCGAATTCACGGCTGGGAGATTGAGTCTCGGAAGCGTTCCATTCTCACTTCTCTTCAGCTTCAACAGTACTCTTTTTTCCTTCAATTAAGCACTGATTTTGTTTTGCTGAATGCAACTTGCTTTATTCATGTATAATAAGCAATTCCAACTAGATTATCTGATATATTTCTTACTTAAGCTAAGATGATTTCTGCCTTCAATGTAGGAATTTTGGGCGTGTTTCATTTTACATACTTCGATATACATAAATCATGTGTTTAAAATTGATTTTTTCTTTTATTAGCTTTGAACTATGCGGATTCAAGTGCTCCTTTTGCTGTCTTAGTCCTATATGAACAATTTCTTGCAGACTTTTTATGCTTTTTTTTTTATAACTGAGAAATTTCCAAGGGCCAGTAGCCCACAGTTCTAAACTCAATGAATAATGGGTCTGCCCCTCTGTCTTCGCTAGTTAAATATCAGGCTTTTGTCATGGGCCTAACTCAAACATCACAAGCTGTGCTCTTACTGCTCGACCAAAGCCCCCCGGGGCATAAACTTTTTATGCTTTAGCGTATAATAGTCCATATCCTCTTCTTGTCAAGCACACCTCTCTCTTCAATGTCTTGAAAGGTTCTATTTCCTCCCTAAATGGCTTGATATCGATACAGATGGGAAGAGGAACTCCAGACCTCTCACTTGCCAGAGATGGTATTTGGGGACAATTCTTTGGTGATTAAACATGTGAATACTGGCACAAAAATTCACTTTAATGCATTCGATGCTCTAGTTGGTTGGAAACGCGAAGCATTACCACCTGTTGAAGTTCCAGCAGCTGAACAATGGAAATTCAGAAGGTATTATTAGTTTTCCAATTAATTGCAGCTGATGAAAGAAAGAATGTGCTAATATTTCTGACTATATTAGAGGAACATCTTTTAGGAGGTTCACAAAAACACTGAATTAGCTGTAAACGTGCACTTCCTTTCGGGTGGTTATTGCCTAAAGAACATTCAGCTTACACTGTGCAGCAGGAGTGAGTCCGATTTCAGTTTGTTTTTTTTGGGGGGGGGGGGGGTGTGAGCAAGAAGTCAGATGGGGGATTAGCAATAGTTAAACCGAAAGTTTTGATGTTTAAATTGAGGACTATAAGAGTGTGCATTCTATATGTCAAAGTACTACTTATTATATCATTTATTCTGGATCCTCTTTTAGTTAACCTCTCTTTGTTCGTCTCTGTTTCTTTTCTTGGGGAGGGATACCTTGCATTTCAGCTGTTTATGGAAGCTCCTTCACTCATCTTATGTTTGGTAAAAGTTGCGCGTGTAATTGAAAAAGAAAGATAAGAAAGCAGAGAAGACATGGTGCAGCTTTACTAGGAGGTACTGGCATGGTGAAGTTTATAACAATCCTAGAAGAATAAGTGAGCATTGCCATTGCCCTTTTATTGAGATCCACACTCTTAGACTTATGCTTTTTCTAGGCTAGTACTATTGTTGGAATGTGGCCATCTCATCTAAAAGCTTTTTAAACTTTAGGAGAGAGCACACTTTTGATTCCTTAATTATATTATGTCTCAAGTCCCCCCCTCACATGTCGGCTTGATTCTGTTTCATGGGCCAAAAACGTGGAAATATCATTTGTCTTTTGGGTGGCGGTGAGATTTTTAGATGAGATGGTTATACTCCAACATGGTATTAGAGGGAGGCAGCACACTTCTTTTCAGCTATGTGACCAAATAGCGTAAAAAAATAAAATATAAAAGTCCACTGGTTAAAAATTGTAAAGAAAAAAAGAACCGTATGAAGGCTCTTGTACATTTTTGGTACTTGCTGAATGGTTCTTGGCACATTTGAAAGGCTTAAGCTTTGCAGAAAGAGAACTAAAGCAAATCAAAAGGGAGAAGAAAAATGAAAACAAAAATCGCGAAAGATAAAAAAGAAAGAAAAGAGAAAAGGTCAGCAACTGTCTTGAATGTTGTTCCTCATTCTTTCTTCCTACCACGGTTGGTAACTTCTAATAACAACAGAATCTAGGAGCTTGTCTAATCTCTCACAACATTAAATTACAAAACTAATATCATGGATTAGCTACTGGCTTAAAAGAATGTTGAGGACATTAAATGATTTTGATACAGGACCTAGTCAACTAGAACTCATATGCTTTTAAAGCAGATCATGCCTTTTACTTGGTGTTCATTTCCTTCTTTTCCCTTCAGAAATGGCTTTGATATCTGTTAAACATGATACAATGAGCCCTATATATATATATATATATATATATAGATAGATAGATAATACATGTCCTACTCCTAATACATATGTGATTAGGATTATTTACTACTATTTTTATGACTTTTCTAACACTCCCCCTCAAGCTGGTGCATATAAATCATATGTACCGAGCTTGTTACATATGTAGTTAATACGAGGACCAGTGAGTGACTTGGTGAAAATATCTGCAAGTTGATCATTCGACTTAACAAACTTTGTAGCAATATCTTCCGAGAGTATCTATTCTCTGACAAAGTGATAGTCAATCTCTATGTGTTTAGTTCTCTCATGGAACACTAGATTTGACGCAATATGAAGAGCAACTTGATTATCACACACAAGTACCATCTGACTAATATCACCAAATTTTAACTCCTTGAGCAACTATTTGATCCAAATTAGCTCACATGTCGCCATAGCCATTGCTCGATATTCTGCTTCTGCACTAGACCGGGCAACCACATTCTGTTTCTTGCTCTTCCAAGACACCAAATTTCCTCCTACTAAGACACAATATCCAGACGTAGAACGTCTATCAGAAAGTGATCCTGCCCAATCAGCATCTGAGTATCCAACGATCTGCTCATGGCCTCGATCCTCAAACAATAAACCTTTGCCTGGAGCTGATTTTATCTACTGAAGAACGCGAAAAACTGCATCCCAATGACTATCACACTCAGAATCCATAAACTGATTCACAACACTCACAGGAAAGGATATGTCAGGTCTTGTAACTGTAAGGTAATTTACTTTACCAACCAACCGCCCATATCTTGCAGGATCGCTAAGAGGCTCCCCCTGTCCTGGCAGAAGTTTAGAATTCGGATCCATCAGAGTGTCAACAGGTCTACAACCTGTCATTCCTGTCTCCTCAAGAATATCTAAGGCATACTTCTGTTGTGAGATCACAATACCTGAGCTAGACTGAGCGACCTCAATACCCAGAAAATACTTTAGTTTGCCCAGATCCTTAGTCTGAAGGTGTTGAAAGAGATGTGCTTCAATTTAGTAATACCATCCTGGTCATTGCCGCTAATAACAATGTCGTCAACATAGACCACCAGATAAATATAGAGACTCGAAGCAGAATGCCGATAGAACACAAAGTGATCAGCTTCACTATGAGTCATGCCAAACTCCTGGATAACTGTGCTAACTTACCAAACCAGGCTCGAGGAGACTGCTTTAGACCACAAAGTGACCGGCGCAAGCGACATACAAGGCCACGAGACTCCCCCTGAGCAACAAACCTAAGTGGTTACTCCATATAAATTTCATCCTCAAGGTCACCGTGTAAAAAAACATTCTTAATGTCCAGTTGATAGAGAGGCCAATGACGAACAACAACCATGGATAAAAAAGGCGGGCTGATGCTATCTTAGCCACATGAGAGAAGGTATCACTGTAATCGAGCCCAAATATATAAGTATATCCCTTGGCAACAAGACGGGCCTTAAGACGATCAACCTTACCATCCGGACCAACCTTGACTGCATACATCCTACGACAACCAACAATAGATTTACCTGAAGGAAGAGGGACGAGCTCCCAAATACCACTCGTATGTAAAGCAGACATCTCGTCAATCATAGCCTATTGCCATCCTAGATGAGACAATGCTTCACCTGTAGACTTAGGGATTGAAACAGAGGGCAAAGAAGATATAAAAGCATAATAGGGTGATGACAGACGATGATAACTTAAATCGGCATAATGGGGATTAGGATTAAGTATGGTCCGTATACCTTTCCGAAGTGCAATCGGTGTACTAAGAAGAGACAAGTCCGCAGTAGGAGCTGGGTCAGGTGCAGGACGTGAATCAGCTGGGCTTGATGCTGAGAGCGGACAACGATGATAAGTCAAGAGTGGTGGTCCTGCGGCTGGTGATCTAGGAGGAGCCATACTAGACTCCCTAACGGTTGGAATGGGTAAGACTTCTGTGGCTGAAGATGAAGGGGGAGTTATAGTGAACTCTTCAGAGGTTGGTATAGGTAATATCCTTGATATATCGAGGTGGTCAGAAGAGGTAAAGAAAGGTTTAGACTCAAAAAATGTGACGTCAGCTGACGTAAAATACCTACGAAGATCAGGCGAGTAGCAACGATATCCCTTCTTAACACGAGAATAACCAAGGAAGATACACTTGAGAGCACGAGGAGCTAACTTATCTTTCCCAGAGGCTAAGTTATGAACGAAACAAGTGCTCCCAAAAACACGAGGGGGAAGAGAGTATAAGGGCGACTGGGGAAACAATACTAAATACGAAATCTGATTCTGGATGGGAGATGAAGGCATCCGATTGACCAAATAACAAGCTGTGAGAACTACATCGCCCCAAAAATGCAACGGAACATGAGATTCAATGAGAAGTGTGCGAGCAGTCTCAATGAGGTGCCTATTTTTTTCTCTCTGCAACCCCATTTTGCTGAGGGGTATAGGGACAAAAGGTCTGATGAATAATTCCTTGATAAGTCATAAACTGCTGAAATTGAGAGGATAAATATTTTAAGGCATTATCATTGCGAAAAGTGCGAATAGAAACACCAAATTGATTTTTGATTTCAGCACAAAAATCTAAAATATAGAAAACAACTCAGAACGATCTTTCATTAAGAAAAGCCAAGTACATCTTGAATAATCATCAATGAAACAAACAAAATAACGAAATCCTAAGGTTGAACTGACTCTACTAGGGCCCTATATATCAGAATGAACTAAAGAAAAAACAGACTCTGCATGACTCTCAATACTACGAGGAAAGGAGGCTCGGGTATGTTTCCCGAGCTGACACGACTCACAATCTAATGTAGATAAACTGGACAAACTAGGCACCATTTTCTGAAGCTTGGATAAACTTGGATGTCCTAAACATTTGTAAAGTAGGTCTGGAGGATCTGTAACTAGACATGCCTTGGAGGAATTGAGTGAGTTAAGGTAGTAAAGGCCTTCTGGTTCAAGCCCTGTTCCAATCGTCTCTCCTGTACTGCGGTCCTGCATAATAAAAGAATCATCAATAAAATATATACCACAATGGAGGGCACGAGTCAAACGACTAACAGATGCAAGACTAAAAGGACAGCCAGGGACATAAAGAACGGAATCTAGAGTGACTGAGGGTAGGAGATTAGTTTGTCCAACTCCTTTTACTTGAGATCCATTGGCTAAGGTAACAGTGGGAAGAGACTGTGAATACATAATATTTGACAAAGGGATTTATTACCAGAGATATGATTAGAGGCGCCTGAGTCCACGACCCATGGCCCAAGGTACTAGACTGGGAAATACAAGCAAAAGAATTGCCAGCAACAGAAGTATCAGTCTGAGCAACAAAGGCTACTTGTGGAGATGTTTGCTTACTTGCTCGATACTGAAGGAACTCATTATATTCCCCTTCAAATAAAGAAAATTCTTGATTACCTGTAGTCTCGGTCTGAGCAACATAAGGATTTTTGGGTGGGCGACCATGTAAAGAATAGCACATGTCACGAGTGTGTCCAAGTTTATGACAATAAGAGCACTTGGGTCTAGATCTTCCAAAACGACCTCCTCCTCGTCTATTCTCCATAGCATGAGATGCCCGATTGTCCACTGTATGGGATGCGAGAACAAATGAGTCAACTGTCTATGATGAGATCATTGGCGAAGTAATATGAGAATGCACGAGAAAAAATATGATATTATTCTCATATGTTAAACATGATGCAATGAGGCCCCCCTCTCTCTCTATATATAATACTTGTCCTACTCTTATTACATATGCGATTAGGGTTATTTACTACTATTTTCATAACTTTTCTAACAATATCTATGGTGAACGGGAAACTCCTTGCCGAGGGCCTGTGCACCCCGGGATTAGTCGGGGCTCATAGAGACTCAGACAACCGGTGCAAATTAAAAAAAAAAATGGGCCTACAGAATGCTTTCTTCATTGCTCTCTTTCCTCCCCCTCTCTCTCATTTATTTATGTGTGTGTCTGCAGTAAACCTTTGCAACAGGTGGTGCTTGACTATGACTATACCTTCACGACACCTTACAGTGGAAGTGAAGCTTTCGGTACGAATGCCGAGGTCTGAATCTTTTATCATTGGAGTAATATTTATTGAGGTTTGAGGATGTTTTATTAATTCATTCACACTTTCTAAATTGTGTTAAAGCTAATAGGCAAGCTGGTTAAATGCTTGCCACCATGGTTGCGCTGTTTCATCAGTTATTTTGTCCTTATCCTCCAGCCACTGACTCGAATGTTGTATTTTTGGGTTACACTTTAGCAATAATCGCTGATTACTTGGAAAGTTAATTCATTTGAATGGAACTTTTTCTTTATATTCCTTCTTCTATCTTTTCCTTTAGTTATTGCTCCTTCGCCGTCGAGCTCAAAGTTATTTGAACTATTCTTGTTGCTTTTGTATAATTAGCGCGTAAGAGGGTTATCAAATGAAAGCAGCTGCAGTCTTCAATGGGAGGATTGCATGGAGAAAATTGATTTGGTTGCACTGGCATCAAAAGAACCTATTCTCTTTTATGACGAGGTTAGTGACTCAGAATGTGGTGATTTCTGGGTTATGTGACTGAGTAATGTTATCCATTTTCTACTTGTGTTACTGTTACCTTCCAGCACCCAAGTTTATTTCATTGTTTCATTCAACAGATCATCTTGTATGAGGATGAACTTGCTGATAATGGAATCTCACTTTTGACTGTTAAAGTGGTAATGTTGTTTCTGGCTTTTATTTAGTCATATCAATACGGCTGACTTCCAATTCACTGAACGACTTCTGTGTATTTCTAGAGAGTCATGCCAAGTGGTTGGTTCCTATTGCTGCGTTTTTGGGTGAGTGGCTCTGTTGCAAATTCTACATAAGCAATTACCACCATGGTTCCTGAGGAATCTGTTCTCTGCACCCGAATTATTGTTTGTTTGTCTCTTTTACTGATGGTTGGATGCGTTACACAGCTTAGAGTTGATGGAGTACTTATGAGGCTAAGAGACACTCGTTTACATTGTTTATTTGGAGATCATATGAAATCAGTTATTCTTCGAGAAAGCTGCTGGAGAGAAGCCACATTTCAGGCATTGTCTTCTGTGAGTGAAATATTATCTCTCTCTGCATTGTCTGTCACTACTGGTGCCTCCCTAAATTGTTCTATAGCCATTATAGGTTGTTTGGCATACTAGCGAACCATTTTATCGACTGTTTGAGTAGGCAATCTCAATGTTCCTTTACTTTTGTACTTTTAGGGAGAAATCATTCATCCACTCCTTGTCTAGGCTGATTGGCATGTTTCACAATCCCTAAGGGGTTGTTGATGCAGCACTGGTCCAGGATACTCTGGTGCAGAAATTAGTTACACAAGGCGGAATAGTTGACAGGCTTCAGGGAGGATTTTCATTAAGAATTGATTAGGATTTCGGAATACGATTGCTTGTGTAGTGACTAGTGAGGTGAAGAAACCAGATCCCAGTGCAGTGAGAAGAAATGCAGGAAACAAAGAAGAGAAGAGCAAGTGGGAGAAAAGGGGTGGGAAGGTGGACAGTCCTCTTTACCCTAATAAGGATAGAAGCTATCTGAACATACCACATTTTCAAATCATAATCTTCTTCATAAGCAGACCATTACAACTCATGTTTCCATTACACCTAATAATAATAAGAAGCAAAAGTCTTAGAGAATAGAGATCAAAACCTCTTGTTGCCTTTGAAAATCAGGGGAATAAGTTAACTAGACATTTTAGAGGTTTCTCCTAGATTTTACAAGAACTTAATTATACTTCAAGAAACGGGCCTGAAAATGTTGGTTTATGTTTAGTCAACAATGGCATGCTGAAAATGTTGGTTTATGTTTAGTTAACAATGGCATGCCAATTGGAAGAGTTGGTGGAAAGAGTTGGCATGAATGCTAGGAGGAAGCTTCCTCCTTTGATGTCACCCATGACATCAAGAGGAGGTAGTTTGATGTCACCAATGACATCAAGAGGAGGTCCTCACCTCTATAAATAGATGCACTCTTTCATTTGTAGAGACCATCCCAAAAATAATACAATACATTGTAGTGAGTAGAGAGTTAAGAGAGAAATTCTCTTAAGTGTAATTGGGAAATCTCCCCTTCCTTTGTAAATAATAGAAAGGCAATTGTTCTCTGGTGGACGTAGGGTTATTTTGATCCGAACCACGTTAAATCTTGTGTTCTTTCTTTTACGTTTCCGCTAACAGGGCCAAACAACTATAAGTCTATAACAAATCCCCTATTGTTCAAGTGCGCACAGGGAAAAATGAAAAAGATAGAGAAGTCTTAAGGAAAAGTAGTTGGGCCCTCTTTTACCAAAATTTCAAAATATACAATTGAATGTAAAAGTCCTTGAAACTAATGTCAGCACTATTTACTTTTCAAAATATACAATTGAATGTAAAAGTCCTTGAAACTAATGTCAGCACTATTTACATGGCATATCACACACACTATCTGTATATGGGCTTTAGTTGTTCCTTGTAAAAGCAACTGCTAGGGTTGATGTGATTATCTTAGTCCTCTTTGAAGTATATATATATATTCAGCCTCAGTTGTATTGTTGGTAAGAATTTTGAGAGAGTTCAGTTTAGTTGGTCCAACTAAGTGTCAGAGATCTCTCTTCTTGTATACCTGTTTTCACAGAAATCACTACTTTAGACGTGCACTTTGTATCTAGTTGTCACTTCATTTTATGTTACCATAACTCAGATGTTAGATCGTATTTTGTTTGACTTCTATTTGTTTTGTACAATTCTGTCACTAATCTTCTTAATTTCTGCAGAAAGGATATCCTTCTGATTGTGCTGCGTATAGTGATCCAAGCACTATTAGTGAAAGGCTTCCCATCATAATGCAGAAGACTCAAAAGCTCAGTATCGAAATACCATGTAAGCAATAGGTGTGATCAACATTGTTGTATCAGATTCTTCATTCTATGTTCCTCCTATTTGTGGAATTTGGTGAATGATAATTAATCTTCAAGGAGATTATGGAATTATTTGACCTTATGAATATCGCCACTATTTGAGTGCCTGCATTGTGTCATTCTTCTTCTTCCGACTTTTGATTTTCTTCCCCACGCAAGTGTCATCTTGATCTGAAGAGAAATCGCACTGCATCAAGATGTGCAAAGAGCACAAAGACATTGTTGGTGCCTTGAATGAATGGAAGAGCGGGAATGGCACAGTAGTTACTAACTGAATATTACATTGGAGACTTTTAAAAAGAATCAAAAAGCTCTGTGAGCGATTAAAATACTAGGTAATTTCTTCCTATCTGCCTAAGCCTTGGTGAGTGGAGTTATCTGTTACCTATGCTGGTGGGAGGTCACACATTTAACTTTCGAACTCCCAAAATGATGCATCTGTGAACTTTTCCTCAGATATCCTACAGATATGTCTATCGGCACCTCATCAGGGCTTAAGCATTGATATTTTTGTGGCTCTTGGGGAAGATGTTGCTGGTGGTGTTTTGGTTGCATTAGAAGAGTTGTGCTGATCAAAAAATAAAAAGTGAAAGCACGTCGTATGCTTTTCGTGAAACTTCCTTTCCCTTGATATAAGATCTGGTTGAGCAAACAAATCTGTCGTTCGTGAACTTTTTGGCTGAGGAACAAATGTCATTTGGGAACTTACTGATGAAGGACTTAGTAAACCAACGCCATAGAACCCATCTATGTGATGACAATGGTCAACTTTATGATCAACACTATTGCAGAAGTAAAATAAATAAATACAAAAGTTGGTGCTTTTATCAACAGAACTATTTAGTGTGATTGGCCAAAGAAAAAGAATAGTTGATATTGGGTACTAGTTAAACTTTAGTCGCAACCCAACTTTTTTCCCCCCAAAATTACTTTCTTAGATTTTTTTTGTGTGTAAAGTGCTCTATTAATACGTGTAGCAGAGATTGCCTTCAACTATAGGGTGTGGTTCTGATTTATATAAACTGTAAGATTACAAAGTCCATTAGGATTTGATGGTCTATGCTAGTACAGCTAGGGCAATAATGAGATCTAAAGGGGCATTCTCCTTTAATCGGCCAAGCAGGGATATTAGGTTCAATGGGTTATACTAGTATATCTTAGATAGTGAAGGGCAGCCTCGAAGAGTTTATGAAGTGCATTCAAGCATATATGCAGCATGTAAAGAATAACTGGAAGTCAGAGGTGGAGAGTGGTAATTTGTAAAAAGGAATTAAATTTCCTAGAAGTGTTATAAGCTATGTATTAAAATCTTGTATCGTTGTTACCAAAAATCTATAACGCACACCCTAATTTACATTCCCTAGTATAGGTGACTGTTGACTTTTAATATCTAAACTGGTGAGCAAGTGGTGCTGGGTGACTTTTTGTCAAATCAATACAAAAGATAAAAGCTTCAAAGCATTCACTAATCACATCAAAAATTCAAGGTCGGGGTGGGTGAGGAGTGGAGGCCTGTGCTAAGTGCTAATCCTCCTTTTTAAGTTTTAACTACCTCATGTCAATAGAAGATCACCACTTCTTCCTCAGAAAAGTTCTTATGAGAAAGTGCATGGTATGCAATAACATTGAGGAAGCACCACTTCTTCCCCAAAGTTTTGAGATGCTCAAAACTTGAAAATTGCCAGGTTGAGAAGTCTAGCTCTATTTGCTACTGGCTCTGAAATCTTTTAACTCCGACTGGTAATGTGGGTTCCTAGGTATATTGTGAAGTCACTTAGGTCAAACATTTGGTGCTACAATGAATATTATCTTACGTTGCTATCTGTTGTGTATTGGCCAATCTGAAAGTTGAGAGTTTGACCAATTTTTTTTTTTTTTTTTTTTTTTTTTTTTTTTTTTTTTTTTTTTTTTTTTTTTTTTTTTTTTTTTTTTTTTTTTTTTTT